>ML662449.1:12291901-12438367 GCA_007570785.1 Antilocapra americana | reverse complement strand
TGTGTGTGTGTGTGTGTGTGTGTGTGTGTGTGTGTGTGTGTGTGTGTGTGTATGTGACCTAGCAGAGGGAAGAGTCTGTTTGGCTGGAAGTCTGGGATGATTCAGTCTCTAATGTTTTGGTTGAATTAATTAATGGAGCAAATGTCTCAGAAACGTAGTTCTCATAGGGATACCAGGGGAGGGTCTTCAAAGACTCTCTACCGTAGTCAAAGATGCATAAAGAGAGTATTCTAAGAGTGAATAGCCCTGTGGACCAGGAGCAAAACTGCTGAAAAGCACTGGTGGAGAGTCATTCGCTCCCTAGTGTCTTAATGCTCCATTTCATCAAGTTTGTGAAGTTGCTCAGTTGTGTCTGACTCTTTGTGACCCCATGGACTATACAGTCCTTGGAATTCTCCAGACCAGAATACTGGAGTGGGTAGCCTATCCCTTCTCCAGTGGATCTTCCCAACCCAGGGATCAAACCCAGGTCTCTGGCATTGCAGGCAGAGTCTTTACCAGCTGAGCCACCAGGGAAGCCCAAGGGTACTGGAGTGGGTAACCTATCCCTTCTCTAGCGGATCTTCCCAACCCAGGAATCGAACCAGGGTCTCATGCATTGCAGGTGAATTCTTTACCAGCTGAGCTACCAGGGAATGCTTCATTTCATCAAGTTTGAGCTATGTCCATTTCTTAAAGCTTTTGGCCTGTGATAGGTGTTGTTCAAAACATGATGTCCAGTGACTTGAAGCAGAAAATTAAAGGAGGAAAAACTACTACTTTGGAAGAATAACAACAATTAAGCACCCGAACTTGCAAAACAAAACAGAACAAAACAAAACACCCCAAACTTGAAGCAATACCAACCAACAAACAAAAGACTCCAAACCAACAAGAGTACTGTTAAAGCCTCCTCTTTACTTCTGGTATCATCTCTGGAAACCAAATTTTATTAGAAATACAAAACTGGGATAAAACTTTTGAGACCATTTCTTGCCTGTTGGGCTTTCCCCCCTGCCCAGGTCCCTTAATTATCAGATATCTATTGTAAGGGATCCAAATACATCTTGAAGACTTTGTCTTATCTACTGAGTTTATTCATCTGACAACATGCAGGTGTGCAAGATGAAAGATATCAGGGAGGGTTTTACAGATTGAGGATCTATTAGGGTTTTCTGAGATTGGGATCCACTTTTTTAAAAAAGCTTTCCAAGGTAATGACTGATGTGCCAGAAGGCCTGATGTCACAAATAGCTATCTGAGACAAAGTTGTTCAATGAAATTCAATAACTGTACTGTTTTTTGATGTGTCCTGTAGCATTTCAGTATCTAGGTGTGTTGTCCTTTAAGAACCACCACTGCTGAAATGCATCCTCTACAACAGAGGTCCCCAACCCCAGCAATGTGCCCTTTTAGGAACCAGACCACACAACAGGAGGTAAGCAGCAGGTGAGTGAGGGAAGCTTCATCTGTATTTACAGACGTTCCCCATCACTCACATCCCCTTGGTTCATGGAAAAACTGTCTTCCATGAAACTGGTCCCTGGTACCAAAAAAGATGGGGACCACTGCTGTACACTAAGGTTTCTTCTAGGTGGGAACATCATGGTCCCTTATCTTTTATTCCTACCATTAATTTTGGAGAAACTTTCACTCCTCTAGGAATATCAGCAAAGCTGACTTTCCCACAGACTCTGAGTCCTATTATTTATGAAATCAATGATTCTATTCATTGTTACGCACAGTAGGACTGGCTTCATACTAATTTTAGAAACTCTTTTCTCTTGGGACCACACAAGCCATGAAATGAACTGGTTTACCTTTTAGGGGGTAAGAAGTCAAAAGCATTTATTCAGTCTTGACCTTTTACAATTCTTACTAGTCTAGTTAAAACTCCTACTAGTCTTACTAGAAAATTAGAGATTTTTCTTGGAAGCATAGTGGGGTGGTTCATGATTGCTTTGTAATGTATAAGTTGTATACATTTAAAAACTGTCCAGAATTAGAAGAAACATCATGACAAGTATTTTAAATATTCACTGTCAGAAATGTACCACAGACCAAGGTCCTGCCGTTCCCAGATGCCACGTTTAGAATTTCTTTTAACTTTGCCAGCATTCTGCTGCTTTGATTGAGGTGAGATGAAGAAATAATAAAACAACTCAATGAAAGTAAATTAAAATGCTAAATGTTTTTAATGCTGTTAAATGTTGTGAATTTGTTAGCTCTGTTCTCTGTGAATTAAAGGAAGGATATGATCTCTGGCTTGGATAAAATACATCTGAATCCACGTTCTTCTCAAATACAATTGGAAATATTGGTTCCTATAATTTGATCCCATCAATATAATGAATTTACTCCAAGCAAATAGTTAAGAAGTGCCCAAAGGTTTAACTACACGTTGATAATAGCAAAAAAGTTAGAGGTAACCTAACATTTAGGTTGCCCAGTCTTAGAGGAAGAGTTAAACAATGGCACACACATTTAGTGGAATTCTTGTAGCCACATGTAAAGATGTTGCAGAGAAGCATTTGATGATGTAATAAGCTGATCAATATACTCTGAGTGAAAAATGCAGTTCACAAAATAGTATACAGCAGTTGTTTTTAACTCTTTTGGGTTCCACATATGTATTTTAAAATCTGAGTGAAATGTACATTATCCTGGATGGTCTCTTCCAAGCTTTGCTTTTGGCAGTTTACTCATAAAACTTCAGTTTCTCCTTGGTTTGTAAGTTAGGCAGATCATGTAGTACTGACTTTGAGACTTTTCCCTAAATTTTATGTAAACAAAAAAGCTTCATGCATAACTTAAGAGGAGATCTACTATTCATGAAGAGGATTTTAATGTTCTTGGTGCTCATTTTTGAAGATCTCTCATTCCTTCCATCTAATGTGAAATACTCAGCAGAGAGCTTGACATGTAGTAACAAGTATACAAATGATACTGCTATTTTCACTCACATGCATTGATTTATCCATTCAAATTCTTATTGAACAATTACCTTGAAATGGCTAGCCTGTGGTGAATAAGACTGATATCATTCTGCTCCCCTATAGCTTACAGTTTACGGGGGCTGCAGACATCAATTACCACTGAAGGAAAAGGGGGAGAGCACTACAAGGTGGAGACAGAGAGTACCATGTGAACATAGACGGGGCACTCGGCCTTCTCTGAGATGTCAGGGAAGCTAAGATCCCAAGGGGTAAGTGAGATTTGGTTGGAAGCTAGGGTACAGAGGAAGGAAACAGCATTCCAGGAAGAGGAAAGAGCATGAGCAAAGGGCTCTGAGTCGACACTTGACCTGGATTCCAGTAGGTTTTCATAATTTAGAAAAGGTGTACTCTTAGTCATTGGCAGTCAAGAGAAGTGTAATTACTACTACTCTTTCCTTTAAAATGGACTTCTTTTTGTTTTCAAAATTTGTCTTCTGTAATTCTATTTAGATTGGACGTCCATTGCAATTATGATGATCTTCCCAATAGCTCCAAGTATATGTGGAATGTACCATGGAAAGTAAGCCTGCAAGACTGTTCAACAACAAATATTGATCAAAGAGAGTTTTTGATCACCATTATTTTTCTGGGGGAAGAAAAGGTTATACTTGCCCCATAATATGTACAGATGATGGATCTGACTTTCTTCCTTTGAAGTCTGTTTGAACATACAAATAGATGCAAGGTCACTAGAAATTAAAAATATGATAGATCATTTGGCAGGAATATCTGACTAGACTGGACCCTCTTATCGAGTTGCAGTTATATCAAATTTTGCAGCAGGCTTGAGTCCATGAAGCCAGATTTTGTGGAAGAGAAAGTTCAGTGTAAGTTCACAGACAGAAGATGTGACAGAACCACTTTGCGAATATCAAAGACTGAAAAAAATGTTACTTCCCTATATTTAAGCATTACTAGCCTCCCTCTTCCTACATAACATCATGTAACAATATTGCAAACAAATGCCCAGACAGATGCTGAATTATTTATAAGAAGCAGACTACTGCTGTGAATTAGAGAGAAGAAATAACAAAGCAAGAAATAATACTGTTATAGAGACTGATAGAGTAAAAGCAGGCTTCCCTGATAGCTCAGTTGGTAAAGAATCCACCTTCAATGCAGGAGACCCCAGTTCAGTTCCTGGGTCGGGAAGATCTGCTGGAGAAAGGATAGGCTACCCACTCCAGTATTCTTAGGCTTCACTTGTGGCTCAGCTGGTAAAGAATCTGCCTGCCTGTAAGGGGAAGATTCCCTGGAGAAGAGAAAGGCTATCCATTCCAGTATTCAGGCCTGGAGAATGCCATGGACTATAGAGTCCATGGGGTCACAAAGAGTCAGACCCGACTGAACGACTTTCATTTTCAGAGTAAAAGCACTTCAATCCTTGGGTTGGGAAGATCCTCTGGAGGAGAGCATGGCAACCAACTCCAGTATCCTCGCCTGTAGAATCCCTTGGACAGAGGAGCTTGGTGGGCTACAGTGCATAGTGTTGCAAAGTGTCGGACAGGACTGAAGAGATTTAGCACGCACAGAGTAAAAGCAACAGAATAAAATCACGTAAGCAAATATGTGTGATCAATATCTGGAGATTTACACCCACAGGAAAGCTGTATGCTGTCACTTGCTTCATGAAGAGCCTTACTTGAGAAGAGAAACAACACCTGGGAAATTAACTGTACTGTATTACTTAACATTTATTTATAACTTTACAGCAGTTTCCATAACCAGCATTATTTAGTCACAGATGTCTTGGTAATCAGGATCACAGGCTCTGACGGCCATATTTTAAAAAAAGAGATGATTTATAATATCTCAAGGACGTTTGACAACTTTGAACTTTCTGGTCCTTGCCTATTCACTATTGTGTTTTTACAACAGACTATGTCAGTGATGGCAATAAGAATATTTTGAAGCTCTATTCTAGTGCTTTTTTCAAAAGAAATATCTGAAGACTACCTGTTTCTAAGGGTTTTATTGTTCTGTTTTGTGGCCAAGATGGTATTTATATTTTGGCCAAGAGCCAAGAGAAAAGCTCAATGGTTACCACTGGGGTAGGGATACAGAAGAGCTAAGAATCTTAAGAGGGCCCTTTCTCTTCAAAAAGTTATTCTAGAGAGAAACTGTGCTCCCAAAGCTTCCTGCTGTGCCACATCTACTAAATCCTTTAAATTTAAGTCTGAATCAGATTTCCTTATAATATAACAAAATCATATTTAAATTAAATCATAGCTTTAAAAATTAAAATATTGATAATCCTTTCTACTCCTGATTAAAATTTTAAAAGTACATAATGTACATTGAAATATATTTTTCCCTCTTGTGGGTAGGGACTTTTTTATGAAATCAAATTTGTCTCTTTTTTTAACTCTTTCATCCCTATCCCTAGAACAGTGCCTGGCCCAGAGTAGGTGCTCTATAAACATGAACGAATGAAATAAGGTATTTAAGTGATTAAAGTAAACCAGAACAGAAACACTCTTATAACCT
This sequence comes from Antilocapra americana, assembly GCA_007570785.1. Classification (NCBI taxonomy): domain Eukaryota; kingdom Metazoa; phylum Chordata; class Mammalia; order Artiodactyla; family Antilocapridae; genus Antilocapra; species Antilocapra americana. The sequence goes on along the minus strand of ML662449.1, from coordinate 12,432,905 downwards.
TAGTCGTCTTGAGCCACAAAAATAGTCATATTTGATACCCACTTTATGATGCCTTTGAACCTCTGCCTGGCTCTATGGGAAGCTAACTCCCATCAAATAGCCCCCAGGTATTTCTTAGAGGTCCTGAATGTGAGGGATCTCATGTGTTTAGAAATGAAACCAACAGATTCTTCTCTAGACATGTGGCTGAGCCACTATACCCAGCCAGACTCCATCTATAGCACTGGGAGAGAGGTTACTGTTTTCCTCTTTGGTACTCTGTCCCAAGCCTGACACAGCCTCTTTCCTTAGTTGCTCATAGCATAGCTGAAATGGGGCTGCAATTTGGGGTAAAACTTGTATAGGGTGTTAGAGTTAAGAGTTTTGTATAGGGTGTTAAAAACAAAATTCAATTGTGTAAATTTGAAGATCTAGTTACTCAACAATTCATGGATCAGGCAGTGTCCCACTGAGCAATCAGAAAAGTGCTACAAGGGGTCATACAAAAATAGGAGAGTTTTATAGGTTGAAGTGGGCAGAGACAAGGAAAGGGCAGCTTACCTCATCTTTTTTTGGAGAACAGAAGGAGTTTATCAGATGGATTACTTCACTAGTGCTGACCTGGAAATTCCAGATTGACCAGTTTAAGATTGTGTTCCTGGGAGGAGTTGAGACTGCAGTTAGGTTAGGTATTAAATCTTGGTTTGCTGATGTGGATCTTAACACAAGTGACTCCATTTTGGACCTGTTGTTTCTTTTTAACCTGATGAACATCTCAATGCTTACTGCTGTATTAGGTTGTGGATAGAACCCATGAGTTCCAAATCTAGCCTCATGAATTTGGAGGCCCTCAGCCTGTCTCAGTGTGGCAAGGGTCAGTTCCTTCCCACTGCTGGGAGTTCCTTCTCTTAGATCACAATGTCTTTAAAAACATTTTCAAGTACATGAGCGCCTAATGCTTGGTACAAACAACAAATGCTAAGGCCATCCAGGTATAGGTGGTCAAGGGTACTTTCACCACAAAAATGAGAGCTGTTGCTGCTTGAAAAATATAGACATGAACTAAAAGGTGATCCTGATAGTAGGTAATGAAGCTACAACTACCTTTGAACAGAGGAACATCTACTTCTCAGGCTAGATAGCCATAAAGTTTAATCTAGGTAGAAACTACTCTGGGCTGTGTCAGAATGCCAGATCTTACAGTATGTTGACTTCACATCAGCCATAAAGTTAGGTGAGATTTTAAAAAATAGGAATCCAAAGCAGGTTTTTATTTTTATTTCTCAAGGTTCAGATTTGCTTTTGAGGCAAAAATACTAGGAAGGATGTGATACAGAAGTAATGGTCACTTTAACACACGTCCACTCCTTGCTCCCCATCAGTTTCACATCCCATTTACTTTTGGGGCCCACCCCTGGTTCTCCTAATATGTGGACAGGGCTGACCACACTGGGCACTCAGTATACTTAAATATTTTACTTGTGAATTTTATATCAACTCACAAGTAATTGCAGAACAACCTGTGTTCTACAACTTTCATCAGTCTAAACCTTTGTGAGCAAGACATTGGAGCTTCCTTGTCTATCAGCATTGAGCTAACTTTGTGGCATTAAATGGAGGAGATGATGGTATTGCTATTAAGATGTGAAGTAGGACTATGGGCATGGCTCTTTCAAGGCCTCCATGTACTTGCCAAACTCTCCCTACATGGGTGATTTAAATGAACTGGTAATTTTGCTGAAGTTTTTTTTTTTTTTTAATATTTCCTTATGTCACTCCAAGTTTTACATTCCTTCCTTATTTATTTATATCACATGAATTCCTCTTACTGAAGAGAGGAGATGTGATGTAAGCTAAGAAAGAACGAGGACTCTGGAGGCAAGTGGGTCAGCTCTGTCATAGTCTAGTCACATGACCTTGGACAAGTCATTTCCTTTCCTCTGAGCTGACTTTGCAAAATAGAGAGGGAGATAATTCCTTCCATCAGTGCTGCTGAGAGGTTTAAAAATAAAACTGTATGAAGGTAACTTTGCAAAATGCCTGTCACACTGTCAATGCTCAAAATGGGTAGTTACTGTTATTCTTTATTTTATCTTTCATGTTTCTAGTTTCTTGGTGGAAGAGTCATAACTATTTTTTTTCAACAGGTACACAACAGGATCATTGATGGTGTTCGTCTCTGTATCAGCATTATCTACTCACCAGCCCAAGCCATGGAAGCAAATGTTCTTGCTTCTTCTCCATGCCCTGCTTGTGGGAGGTCTCTCCCCTCTTCCCAATTTTCTCATCCTCTACCTCTTTATCACCCACTGTCACCCCTTTATCAAGGTATAAAATGTGGGCACACCACTACCAGTTTTCAGCATAGTTTTGATAAGAAATCATTGCATATAATCCCATAACACCAGATGGCTTCTGTCTAAAAATCAAAACCCAAGACTACTGTGTAGACCAAAAAACACATTTGGCGACTGGCTTTTTAAATTTTTTTCTACAATTTTTCATACAATGTACACTTAATACAACTCTGAGGCTCTTTGAGAATGAGCTAGCAGGAATTGGTGAAACATTTTTATAGACTAAAAATTCCACTTACATCCTTGGTTTTGACCCTAGTGAATAAAGGAATAAGAATGCTGAATGGTCTACTCCCAAGAAGGGGGCCTGGAGTGGGGGAGTTTACCATCAGTGTGGTGTCATTAGCAGCTGACATGCCTCAGCCATACTTCTTGACTCAATTGCCAGTGTCTCTCATACATTACTCAGGCTCTGGGCCAGTTTACCTTCGCCCCACATTCCTGCCTTGGCCATGCCCTCAGCCCAGAAATACTCCTACTCTTCTGGGGGAATTAATGCATTCACAGCACTTATTGGAAGAGATAGTAGATCTGGAAAAGAAAACCAAAATATGGTAGAGTGGACAGAATGCACCTTGGGAAGTGACTGGCAGATGTAGCTTCAAGTCTGGACTCTGTGAACCTCTGAGTAAATCATTTAGCTTCTTGAGCCCACTTACTTTATCTGTAAAGCAGTGTTTCCTTTATTCACAACTGGATATTTATTGAGTTCTTAGTAATTGCCAGGCTTTGCTCTAGGTAGCTCCTGTGCCAGAGAAAAGGGTTAGAGGATGTGGGTAAAGGGTGTATGAGTCCAGTTTTAAAATAGGTCAGACAAGGGTTCACTGAGAAGGTGACATATAAGTGAGCATTTGAAGGAAGTAAGGGAGTAAGTGTTGAGGGTATCTGGGGAGAGAATGTTCCAAATAGGAAGTAGCTTGTGCAAAGGCCCTGGAGTAGGAGGGAGCCTGACATGCTGGAAGAATAGTGGGTAGGCCAGTGTGGCTGCAGCCCATGGGAAGGCAGACAGTAGTGCAGATAGGGTCGGAGGGAAACAAGAGGGAGCTAAGTTGTGTGCAGTCTTGTAGGTCATGGTGAGGTCTTGGGTTTTCATTGTAAGAGAAGATGGGAAGCCCTTGGAGTGTCATGAGCCAGGGACTTAGGTTTTGGAAGGGTCACTCTGGCTGCTGTGTGGTGAATAGACTGTAGGTGGGCAGGCGTGTGAAGCAGGGGCACAGGTTAGGAGGCTGTTGCCCTTAAGGCAAGAGGATGGTGGTTTGGACCAAGGTGTAGCTGTGGAGGTGATTGGATTCAGGACGTATCTTGAAAGCAGAACAAACAGTTTGCTGATGGATTGGACTGAGCATAAGAGAAAAAAATAGTTAAGGAGCTCTCAAGGGTTTTGGTCTGAACAATTGGAACACTTGTGTTGCCATTAGTGGAGATGGAAAAGCTGGGGGAGGAAGAGATTTGGGGTCAGAGGGAGATGCAGAATTTAGTGATAATAATCATATCTGCCCTGCTTCCCTCATGGGATTAAATGTGATGATTCATGTGTAATTTACCCTCCCAATATTCCTTACAGTTTCTAGTATTCAAAGACTATCCCTTTCCATTCAGATGCCGTCTGTACTGTGGAGAGCTGCCTCTCGTTTGCTCTCAGCTGGTTGCAGGTGGTAGTGGGTGAAGGGTTCCTAGCACGTGGACTCTTGGATCTGACAGGTATTATCTGAGCTATATTTAGGTGGATATTTTAGGATGGGTTTTCACAATCATGACTCAAGTATGACTTAACAGTTGATACCTTCATTTCTCCCCAGCAGAATATTGTTTCTAATTTTTCTTTTATATAGCAACTGATGTTGCCATGCAGATCTTTTGGTTGCTATGAGATGGTAACATTACTCTGCCCCACGATTGGCCGGGTCCTCCTAAGAGGTGTAGTTCTCACTTGGGTGACTGGCACTGAGCTGTTACTATGGTGAACTTTACAATTTCCCTTGATTGGTGGATTTCAGAAATAGGTCATCAGTGGAATTCATTTTATTTCGTAAGTAGAAACGAAAAATAGATATCATAACTTTTTCCCATCACCAACATGAAGGAAATGTGACACTTAATGACATAATGAATCACTGTTTGATGACTTAGGAACATGTTGAGAACTGAAAAGTAATGATAATCCTGTACTAAATTTTGGTGGGGATATTTTCCTTCTTTCTTTGAGTTGATTATTCAGAGTTAGGGACATCAGGCTGACCAGAGTTGGGGTTGGGCTGGGGAGATGTACTTAGATTGAAAGGAAAACTCTCTTCTCCCTTTAGGATTCAAGGTGATGCTGGGAGCCTGAGTGTGGAGGGCAGGAGGGATGTGAGCTCCTGGGAGTGCTGATTCATGCTGCATCTCAGGGAGGTGTTATCATCTCAGGAGGGGCTAAGCCTTTGGTCATCAGGTTTGCCTCTAGAGTGGAAAGCTATTGAATGTTCCTGGCTGGACATGGCTTGATGCAGGGGTTCAAGAGTCCAAGCAGGGCTTGTGCTAGCTGGATCCTTCTGTCTCCCACCCCTTCCTCAGCTTTACTCTGGTGGGTAGGCATATCTTGAACAGTCAGGCTTCTACTCACCTTTGCTCTCAACAAATGGGAAAAGAGAATAGAGGTATGCATTATAACCTTTCTGGAGGAATTATTTTAAGTACATCTGGTCTACCTTTGTCCAACACTTGACTAACAGGTCTTGTTTGGAGTGATAGGTGAGGGGATAGGGGCAGGGATGGAAATTAAACTATGTGGGAGAGTCAGGGAGCTCCCAAATGGAATAGGTAACAGATTAGGGTGCCAGGGCTAATATTTGACACCTAGAGAGGATCATTGCTAATGCCTCTTTCTTATGACAAACTTAGCTTTGGTAATAATCACACAATGAAATCAATAATAAGAGAAAAGAAATTTTCTTTTATGAAACTTTGTATCACATTAATTTAAAAAATAAAAAAATATCACAATCTAAAAAAGGAAAAGAATTACAGAGTAATATTTTTAATTTCATTAATGTATTTTTGAAGAAAGAGATGAAAACATAGACCGACCTATTGGTTTTATGCAGTAATGAATAGCAACTTTATAGTTCCTGTTTATGCAATTACCTTCTGCATATGTGTCATGAATTTGTCAAACTTGTTTTTCTTCCCATATTCATGATTTTGATCCACCTTTGATCAAAGAACACTTCTCATTCATTTTAATTTTAGAAGGTTTCTTTCACATGAAGCAATAGTTTAAATAAATAGAAAGTCTTTAACATAAGGATACTTTTGGCAGAGATGCAAAAAAATTCCATTTCACAATAAATCCCAGAAACTTTAAACACAATAAAAATTCCAAGTGATTACATAGCATGACAGAATTGAAGTAACTCAAGTTCTGTTTGTCCTTACAATCACTGTGCAGTCATTTATTTTGAATCAGTTGTTTGAACACAGGAATTTGAAGGACCAAAGAGATTGGACACATGTGCCCAAAGCAAGCTTTCTTATGCACTTACTCTTGAAATAAAAGCACAGAGTTATTTCTCTGAGTCAACTTCCACATAGAATATGTTTACTAAAGGAGAAGCAATAAAAAGATGCTAAATTGAAGCTTACATTTATGTTGTTAAAACTCAATATCAGTTGTAGTAGTTGCTTGGAACCTAGACCAACAAAAGATATTTTTTTTGGTGAGGGCAGAGCAGTTTATTATTGACATTGTTTAGAACTGCTTGCCATCCTGATAATAGAAAGCAGACTGGCTTTTTAGCTGATTTTATCACTGTTTTTAAGTCTCCTTCAGGCTATGCTCCCCTGGATGGCCCGCCCCTGGGGTGGACCACTCCTCTTGCCCCCAGCACTGCACCGGAATAGAATCACTCTGACTGGTATCTTGCTGGAGACACAGCATAGCAGAACGTGATGATGCAGGGGACTGAAGTAATGACAGGCACTGAGAGGCTGTTAGTCAGCAAATATCTGGTAAATTCTCTGACTCTGATACAACCAAATGGTTTTTTTTTTTTTCTCTCAAACATTAGCATAAGAATCCTTCTTTCTCGTGAAAACACTAGTGATTCCTGCAGCTTTGCATGCTTTCTGTATAGCTCTTCTGTGGCCTGACATTTTCTCCTAAACTTCTTGCTATTTTATTTTCTGTTCTGAGGCATTGTTTTTAACCCTTAATTTAATTCTGCACTAAAATCAACCCTGAGCTTATCTTTACTAATAAAACATGTGGCATGCTTTGCTGAGTCTTCAGAACTGGTTGAGTCATGGAGCAAAGGCATGGGATGTCTGAAGCTGCAGGAACCATTAAGAGGGCTAGAATGATTGCTAAGGGAAGGAGGAAAAAATAAATAGCAGAAGTCACGACTTACCCTTCAAGGTTTGCTGTATATGACACCCCCTTTTTTTTTCCCTTTCACCACATCAGACAGATATATTTAGATCCACACTTGTATTAATAGTTTCCTGGGTAGGGTGATTTAAAAGCACTGGTGCCTGAACTTCTTCCATTAGCTGTCTATATTCCTTTAGCTTAAATATTTGCTCTCCACAGGCCTCTGGAAAGCAGCTACCTCTGGAGTATAGGTACCCTTGGGAGATGTAACATATCCAGCCTCTAACACTTTAGTATAAATGAGTGTATTTAATTGCTTCTTCTATCACCTGATCAGCAGGATGTGGGCCCTGGGTAATTAGAAAGTCATGGAGACACTTCTCAGCTCGGCCCAGCTCAGCCTTGAATGTGAACATTTGCTTTAAGGTCTGCCAATCCTCTCTCTGACGATAAACAACAGAAAAAGGCCCACCCTGTTGATAAGAAGTCTGAAAGAACTTCATGCTTAAGGAATAATCTGTTTTAATTTTACTGCTCTCCCCAGAGCCAGAACATCCTCCTATCCTACAGCACAGCCCCTGACTTTGCCCCAAGAGCTGTGGAGCCCTCATGCCATCACTTGCATCTCATTTTTATTCTACTTGCATATGTCTGGGGAGAGGGCCCTTTGAGATTTCCTCTTGGCTGTGCTTTAGGCTCCATAATAGCAATGGATCCACGCTTCTTAATCCAGTGAGGGCAAGTGGCAGCCAGCCAAAGTGGCCTCCTGGAGTGCGTTGGTAGGAGTGGCACTTTCAGAATGCATTAAAATATCAGGAGCCAGCCAGGACAAAAGCCCAGACTGACAGCACGCCTCTAAGAAGGGAGCCTGCACCAAGGTTTTAAAAAAAAATAAAGGAAGGGAAGTATTTCTATTGAACCAAATTATTGTTCTGTGCCAACTTTTGTTCCTAGAAGCATTGTGTGTGTGTGTGTGTGTGTGTTTGTGTGTGTGCTTTAATCACTGAGTCATGTCTGACTCTATATGACCCCATGGACTGTAGCCCGACAGACTCCTCTGTCCATGGGATTCTCCAGGCAAGAATACTGGAGTGGGTAGCCATTCATTCTCCAGGGGATCTTCCCGACCCAGGGATCCAAAACAGGTCTCCAGCACTGCAGGCGGATTTTTTTGTTTTTACCATCTGAGGCACCAGGGAAGCCCTTAAAAATATATTTATGTCAATATATCATCTAAGAATGTTCATTAACTACCCACTTGGGTGTTTGTGTTCATAATATGCATCTATTCCAAACACGAGTTGTTAATAGGAAGTATGAAAACTGCTCTAGCTGTGGAATAGTGTCTGCTGTTCTAAGCTTTAGAACCGCATATATAAATGTGGTACCACACAAATTCACCCTCCCTACCATGAGCCATTGTTCTTCATTATACACAGATATTTTCCCAGGAATGTGTGTATAAGATAAATATTTTCAAATAAAATCATATTTTGATTGCTCTAAAACAAAGAAAGTACCTATGGCAAAACATTCCTTTCTGAAAAGTATGAGTAAGGAATGAGAAGCTCATGGGCCTGGTCATCTTCCCTCTGTGGGCTCGGTTTTTTCATCTACAAAATCAGAGTGAGTGCAATGAATGGTTTCTAAGACTTCATCCCAGTTTTATGCTTCTGAGTTCCAAAACTGTTTTAACATAATTACCTCATAATTTGTCCATCATCTTTTTAAATCCAAAATTTTTACTTCAGGCTGTCTTACTTAAGAAGGGTTCACCTGTATTGGTACTAACAGGTTGTCTGAATGTGTTATTCCTTTCCACTGTTCTTTAGGGATGAAGTAGAATGAGTCCTAAGTGAGGAGATTATAGAGGCACAGGAACATCAACAGGAAGACAGAGACAGGAAGAGGTGTAGGGAGACATGTCAGCATTTCCCCCTAGACAGCTTGAAAGCAAAAGCAGAGGCCCCTTGTCTTGCTCACTGCTTTTGTAACACTGACTTGCCAGCGTGGGACACCTGGCCACAGAGCACAGCCAGGAGCATTTCTTGGAAGCCGGCAGGCCTCGAATGCAAACAGCTGCCCTGCAGGTGTCTATAGGAGAGAAAAGTCTGGGAACTGCATGAATTACAGGAGGTGAGTCTTAGGCAGGACTTCCCCAACCTTTGCCCTGTTTGACAATTTCTTGAAATTCTCCCCATACCAAAAATGCCTTGAAATAGGATTTTTTCTTAGTATTTCCACTGTGGGAAATGAAAAGCCTCTTACTTGGTGATGGTAAAAATTTGGTAATTTTGCACCCTTGGTGCCTTTTTCATGGTTTATATCCTTTCTTCTGGAAATGGCCTATTGACCAAGAATTTTTATTAACATACTTTGAAGGAAAGTGACAGCAAAATGTGATTTGCCTCTTGTTGTCTTGTCTGACACTGCGATCCCATGGATGGCAGCATGCCAGGCTTCCCTGTCCTTCACTATCTCTTGGGGTTTGCTCAAACTCATGTCCATTGAGTCAGTGATGCCATCCAACCATCTCATCCTCTGTTGTCCCCTTCTCTTCCCACCTTCAATCTTTCCCAGCATCGGGGTCTTTTCCAGTGAGTCAGTTCTTCTCATCAAGTAGCCAAAGTATTGGAGTTTCAGCTTCAGCATCAGTCCTTCCAGTGAATATTCAGGGTTGATTTCTTTTAGGACTTACTGATTTGAAATTCTTGCTGTCCAAGGGACTCTCAAGAGTCTTCTCCAGCATCACAATTTAAAAGCATCAATTCTTCCGCACTCAGCCTTCTTTATGGTCTCTCACATCCATACATGACTATTGGCAACACCATAGCTTTGACTAGATAGATCTTTGTCGGCAAAGTAATGTCTCTGCTTTTTATTTATTTTTTTTACTGTCTGCTTTTTAATATGCTGTCTAGGTTTGTCATAGTTTTTCTTCAAAGGAGCAAGCATCTTTTAATTTTATGGCTGCAGTTACTGTCCTCAGAGTGATTTCGGAGCTCAAGAAAATAAGATCTGTCACTGTTTCCATTTTTCTCCCATCTATTTGCCATAAAGTAATGGGACCAGATGCCATGATCTTAGTTTTTTGAATGCTGAGTTCTAAGCCAGCTTTTCACTTTCCTCTTTCACCCTCATCAATAGGTTCTTTATTTCCTCTTCACTTTCTGCCGTTAGAGTGGTATTATCTGCGTATCTGAGGTTATTGATTTTTCTCCTGGCAATCTTGATTCCAGTTTGTGATTCATCCTCTAAATCACACAAATTACTCAATTTCTAGATGAATAACCACACCATTTACAGAAAAGAGTAACTTGGTTTACCTTAACAGCCATTCTCTGAGCATCTATTTTTTGTCCAGTAGTGTGTTAGGGATGAAGTGATCAGGCCTTTCTTGCTGTATTTTAATATTCCTGAATCCTCTCCACCTATGGACTGAGGATTTATATCCCCATTGTTCTGATGTTGAAACCCTACCCCCACAATATGATAGTATTATAAGGTGGGGCTTTTGGGGAATAATTAGGATTAAATGAGGTCATATGGATGGAGCCCTCATGAATGGGATTAGTATCTTTATATAAGTCATGAAAGAACTTGCCTCCCTCTCTACTCAAGACCATGTGAAGTTACAGGGAAAAGCTGAGAGTCTGCAGCCCAGAAGAGGACCCTCACCAGAATCTGACCATGCTAGCATCCTGATCTTAGACTTTCAGGCTTCAGAACCATGAGAAATAAATTTCTACTGTTTATTAGCACCTCAGTCTATGTACTTTATTCTAGCAGTCTGACACTAATATACCCTCTGTTAGTATTTTCCAGAACCACATATTTATCTATTGTCCTACCTAGGATTTTGTGCAACAGTACACATCAACAAATTCTAGCTTAACTTTGGTTGGTTATAGATAAAGCAGCAACCTTGCCAAAATTCTCTGTTCTGCATTTTGACCTTATGCCAATTAGTGGCTTTCTAGTAATGCTTGTTTTCTAATACTGTCTTCAATTTAGTGTGTGCTGCTAGATTAGTGGAAACTACTAGCTCATCTATCTTATAGTTTTAGCACAATTATTGTGGCAGCTTCTATTATCATAGGAAGGGGATTAGAGTTTAGACTCCCATTGGTGACTGTACTCTGTTTACGTGTATGAGTGCTAAGTTGCTTCAGTCACGTCCGACTCTTTGTGACACTATGACTGTAGCCCACCAGGATCCTCTGTTCATGGGATTCTCCAGGCAAGAATACTGGATAGGTTGCCATGCCCTCCTCCAGGGGATCTTTCCAACCCAGGGATCAAATCTGTGTTTTGTGAGGGTCCTGCACTGCAGGCAGATTCTTTACCACCGAGCCACAAGGGAAGCCCCACTCTGTTTATACATAATATCAAGAGGTTATTTTTTGTAAAATCATTTTCAAAAATCATAACCCTCTTATTAATTGTTTAAGAAAACTTCTATATAATCTTGACTTGAATTGATGCAGGTAAACACCACAAAGATAATCCAACCTGGAGTTGGATATATGCCTGTTATACTGTAAAAGTAGAATGTCAAAGTTCTCTAGATACCTCAATGCTTGTCAAAAGTGGATGCTAAGGGATCCAGGGCCACTGTTTGCACCATACAACATTAAGTTATAAAAATGGTAACTAGACTCCAAACCCTATAGCAAAATAGTGAAAACCCAAATCTGAATATGGAATAAAATAGAGCTTTAAAGGAAGGAGTGTAGAAAGGTGAAGAAAGTTGGTGAAACATACTCACTTGCTCAACCATTTTTTGTGGACCGTGGTTTGGTAGTATTAATAGTTACCAGAACAAGACTGGAAATGATTTCAGTCCCCCTTTTGGCACACAGTATAAATGCAAGCCTGGGCACCTTTAGATTGAATGTGCTCGTGTGGTACATATATACTATGGAATATTAATCAGCCATAAAATAGGAATGGAATAGCACCATTTGCAGAGATGTGTGAACCTAGTGACTGTCAAACAGAGTAAAGTAAATCAGAAAGAGAAAAACAAATATCGCTTACATGTGGAATCTAGAAAAATGGTAAAGATGAAGCTACTTGCAAAAAAGAAATAGAGGCACAGATGTAGAGAATGGTTACCGCAGAGGGAAGTGGAGGTGAGATGAATTGGGAGATTGGGTCTAATATATATACACAACCATGTATAAAATAGATAACTAATGAGAACCTACTGTATAGCCCAGGGAACTGTACTCAGTGCTCAGTGATGACCTACATGGGAAGGAAATCGAGGAAAGAGTAGATGTATGCAAAAATATGCCTGATTCACTTTGCTGTACAGAAGAAACCAATACAGCATTGTAAAGCAACTATACTCCGGTAAAAATGAGCTTAAAAAATTGAATATACTCAGTGTAAATCGAACCTTTTAGTCTGAGGATCCATTTCTTTGTGAAGAGGAGCAACTCCCACTTCACTCTCCTCCTGTTTTCTTGGTAGCTGCATCCTGAGCTGGCCAGGTCCTTCCCAGGGTTAGTTGGGGTTGCCTTTTGGCCCTTGCATCCATTCTCCTTTCAAATCCTATGAAAACACAATTCAAAAGAGGATTGTGAGCTCTTGCTGCCTTTGGTCCCTGAGCAGGAAAGGTGACTGTAATATGGTTAATGAGCTCAACTGGACTTTGCCCAGTGGCCTAGAAAATGATATGGGCTCCCAATAACATTTAGAGGAAGAACAGGGAGAGACCCAGCATGTTTTGAGGGCAGTTGGTCTCTTGGAAATGTGTAGTCTTGGAGGAGATGTCTCAGCCCAACAGGTTGCCTGTCATGGAGTGACAGAGACAAGCTGAAGCGAGTGGCCACCCATCCACTCACAAAGAATAAACCCACCTTTCTGCTAGCTGTGCGTTCCCTCCAGTTCAAGGAAGTTTCCACTCAGGGTGGTATCACTTGAATTAATGGGAGAAATGGATTTGAATGGGATACAGAGAGGGGCTTAGCTAAGAGGGAGGCCCAGGTGAAAGGGAGACAAGCTGGCCTGTGACCAGCTTTAGCTCTCCAGCTACAGAAGACTGTGGCCACTGCCCAAAGCGTACTAAGCCTATACTGTACCCGTCACCTTCTCGGTAAGCTGTGTCGTGTTTATGGTCCCATATGGATTCAGTTCTTCTCAGTAAGCTTATATTTCTTTTGAGAAACATCCCGTCTTCCTGAAGGGAGCTCTCTGAACAGGATGCTTCAGTTGTACCAGCCGACAGTGGTGTCTTTTCTGGGTGAAGGATGCGAGGAGGGGCTGGATCTAGCCACTCAGCTTGCTGAGCTTCTGGCCCAGGGTGGAGTCAGCTAAGGGAAGGAGCACCTTTGTATAACTGGCCTGCATTTTTCTAGTTTACACCAGCCCCCCCAAAGTGTTAGTGCTGTATGAGCACCATCCCAGGAGCGTCCAGGCTCCATGTGTGATGACACCCTGGTACTCACCTTGGGTAGCTCACAGGGACACCTGCATGAAGCCTATACCTCTTTAGGTTGCCACTTACCACTCTTGTACCTGAACAGTGACAAAACCTTGATCTTCAAGACTTCCACAAATGGCTGCATTGGTCTAACTGCCCTTGTGAAGCCCCAAGTTCCTGCTAACATGAGAATAAACCCCTATCGTGAGAGGACTCTGAAGACATGAATTTTTCATCTGAATGTACCTCCAACAGCTGTTTGGTCTAAAAGGAGTCATTTAACCCTTCAGACCCTCTGTTTCCTTACCTGTAAAAAAGGGAATGACAATTTTCACATCAAAGGATTGTTCTGAGGATTAAACAAGATAAAGTTTTGGAGAACATTTTAGGATGTAATATCCTGAACAAAGGAAAGACAGGCGTGACCATCGTTCCCCCACCTGCATCATCTTGAGAAGGAAACCAGATGTCCTATTTCCAGTTTGTACAGCGTCCACTTCAAACTCTTGTGTAGTCTGCTGCATGATGCTGGTGAGAACCGAGCCCCTGTGTTCTGGAAGCAAGGCTCCAGAGCTCACTGTCATTGTTTACTTGGAGAAGATTTCTCTAGAGATAAATAACACTGCTCAAGGGAATTTCAGAGAGAAAAATCTTCCATGGCCATAAAAAAGATTTATCTCTGGGAACTTAGCTATCTGTGAAAAGTAAAAAAGCAAAAGATTAAGGGACAACCAAAGTCAGGAATCTGACTCTCTTTAAATGGACTTCCAAATGTTTTTGTTAGTTTACAAGTGATAAGAATAAGTATTTGAGTCAGACAGAGACAAATTACAGTCTCCCCACTTGTGTGTTTTCCACTCCAAAATGCCAGCTGTGGCAGTCCCAAGCTACTTTCAGACTAACCTCTCTTTCAAGTCTTTCTCCAAACCATTGTAACTATCAAAATCCTCCATTTTTGGCCCCACAACTGGATTGATGGGCAGGTGGAATAGATATTCATTGAACTTAAGAAATTCCTCCCCCTCAAAATACCTCCTGAGTATCCCATTGCCAATAACTGAAATCCTGCTATTAGCCATCACTTTCTCTAAATGCAAGATGTTGCCTCTTATTAAAATCCAAGTAATGGATTTTTTTTCTCCTGGAGAAGTAACATATTAAAACTGTAATGCCTTTCGCATATTAAAATGTAAAGGACTTGATTCAAGGGCCAGTAGACACTTTTTTCTGTAAAGCATCAGATAGTAAATATTTTAAGCTTTGTGGGTCATCAGATCTCTGTTGGAGCTCCTCAGCTCTGACACGGTAGGATGGAAGCAGCCATCGAATAAGCATGGCCGAGTTTCTGTAAAATTTCATTTACAAAAACAGGAGGTGGGCTCTAATTGGCCTGTGGGCTGTTGTTTCCAACCCCTGACTTAATTGAATCCTTTTGAAAGAAGCCACCAGCTGAGAGCAGGGGAAGGAGCACCTGACACCTGGTTTAGGGAAAGGGAGGTGACCAGTAGGGTATGAAAATGTGGAACAAGGAGCCACAGGGAAAGATGTGCCCCACAGGCCCAGCTTTGTAAGAGTTAGTACTGTTTAGCCATTCAGACTTTTTTTACTAGTTGAAATAATTTGACTTAATCAGTTTGCTTAATACATGTATTTCTACAATTTTTTTTTGGTGGAAGGATGACAGTCATTTTAATTGTGTTTAGTACATCATTCTTACTTGAAAGTGATAGTGAAAGTTGCTCTAACTTGTCTGACTCTTTGCAACCCCATGGACTCTAGCCTGCCAGGCTCCTCTGTCCATGGAATTCTCTAGGATAGCCATTCCCTTTTCCAAGGGATCTTCCCAATGCAGGGATCGAAGCCAGGTCTCCTACATTGTAGGCAGATTCTTTATCATCTGAGCAATCACAGGACAAGGCAGCTCCCATTCTACCACTGAACAGCTCAGGATACTATTCACATCATGAAAATTGCTAAACATTACAAGGGAAACATTTTTGCATACAAAAAAAATTCAGATTGTATTATGCTCTCTCTCCCCTTCCTCTGTTTGCACTGAACATTTTTTGATGCTTGAATTATGTTATGGATGGTCTGATTCAAGAAAATCAGACTGGCGTTCTTGAAGCCTGTTTTCCAAACAGGGTTTTATTTCGGGATTAATGAAAGCTGATGCATGACACTTAGACTTATACATGTTCTTGAAAGAAAAAGAGAATTATTTGTAAGCTTTTTCAAGCCTCATTCAGATGTTTGTGGGCATGTGGGGGAAAGTCGCATGATATCCACAGAACTGGCATGGCTGACCTGCACCACAGAGGGTGTGAGCTTGAGTGTTCTTGAGTGGCTTCAGTGGTCTTCCAGGAGCAGGGTGTGGTTTGACTAAGACATGACTCCTTGTTGCCAGTTCCTCCTGAGTCAGACGGTGCAAACATGGAAGATGACAAATTTAAAATTAGTAATGGAGCCTGCAGCTATGGACCAGGCAAGCTAGAATCATCATCTCAGCCTCTTGAGAAGACTATAGCTGACCACTGGACTGGGGAGAGGAAGGACGGTGGGTTGTTAAATTGGTGCCTTCATGTCACTCTGAGACATGCTGGCTTCTCTCCACTTGGGAATAGGCCCAATGCCTTGGATACAGTCTAATTATCTTTTTATACATTCATAAAGAAGTTTATTTTTGGTAAAGTCACTAAAACTGGAATAGACTTGATTGGTTTATATTGGAAAAGTAATTTGGGGCTCATCATCCAAATTACATTAAAAATGCTGAAATGCATTTCAGTTATTACCTAATCTAGCCTACTTCTTTTTTGTCAGGGAGATGAAATAATATTCAAATTATAGGGCTTGTGTATATTTTGTGTCCCTAAGTATGAGCTATTAAGAGAAAAACTGTTTTTAAAAGGGGACTGTTAATATTCACTGGATGGTTTATAGATGAACCCCCTTCTTCTTTCTGCAGGATATTGTTGGAGATCTGAATACAGAAAGGACAAAAGACCCTCATCATCTGTGTTCTACATAGCCAGCCCTGGAGGAAAGGGTGGTACCTGCATGAGTCAGGGTGCCTCCAGAGAAACAGACCCAGTAGGGCACACGCACATGCATGCCAACACACACACACAGAGTCAGTTCTCACTATTCATGGTAGTTATGTTTCATAAAGTCTACAAACATTGAATTAGGAAGTACAGAGTCATCGTTCCTAGGGGAAATACAGTGTGGTTCCTATGAGCCTCTGGTCACATTCCTATCAACTGATCAAAATATAATCTTATCTGTATTTCTGTTTAAAGACATCTCACTTAATATACACTCTTGATTCATGAACATTGAACTCATGGCCAGCAGCTCTGTAACCAATGCCTGAAGGAAGTCTGTTTCCTCACAGGGCACAATCACAGCCTTATGGCATTAGGAACACTAGACAAGCACTTCAGCATGATGTTTAGAAGCCATTGCAAACAGCAAAATCACCAACAAAAAATGTAAAAATATGAAAATCATGGCACTATATACACCGTGTAAAGAACACTTGTTTACAGTCTGAGAGCTGAACATGAAGGCAGAGCGTCATCTCATTCAACCTCAGATAGAAACGAATGTATTAGGTGACAAACTCTTTACCACTCTACATGTATCCAGGAATGACTGTGGAAGTACCACAAGTGTTAATTTTGGGGTAATAATAAATTTTAGCAAGTAAGCAAATTCAAATATAAAGAATCTGTGAGTAATGAGTATCAAATGTATACCGAACAAGATTTATTTAAAGCAATCAGCCTTCACCATTGTGGGGACTTGCAAGGCTGGAAGCTCTCTGGCAAGAGCTGAAGCTGCACGTTTTAACAGGTGGAATTTCTACATCCGGGAAACCTCAGTTTTGCTTTTAAGGCCTTTCAAGTGAGTGGATGAAGCCCTCAGACTGTGAAGATCTTTACTTAATGTTAGTTGATTGTACATGTCAACAGCATCTACCTTAACTAGTGTATAATCGAACAATTGGGTGCTATCATCTAGCCAAGTTCACACATTAAATTAACCATCACAGCACACAATTTAGAGTCCAGGATAGTGGCCCTGGGGATCTTCCTTTTGCATTTTCCTAGAAGGCTAGAATGAAAAAGCAACAACCCATAAACCCCACCCTCTTCCTGGGTCAGTGTTTGTTCCATGTACTTTGACAACTTCCAGTCTGCAAAGGGATCTCACTCTGTCAGAGCACTGAGCACAGTGGGTGGAAGCGATGAGGATCTTTTATTTAAAGTGTTGAAAAGGGACAGAGGTATAAATAGCCAGTGGGAATTTGCTGTGTGACTCAGGGAACTCAAACTGGGGCTCTGTAACAACCTAAAGGGATGGGCTAGAGAAGGAAATAGCAAACCACTCCAGTATTCTTGCCTGGAGGATCCCAGGGACAGAAGAGCCTGGTGGGCAGCCATCTATGGGGTCGTACAGAGTTGGACACGACTGAAGTGACTTAGCAGCAGCAGAGGGGTGGGCTGGGGAGGTCAGTCGGAGGGAGGTTGAAGAAGGAGGAGACATAGGTATACTTATGGCTGATTCATGCTGATGTTTGGCAGAAACCAACACAAAATTGTAGATCAATTATCTTTCAATTAAAAATAAATTTAATTATAAAAAAGGGACAGAGGTTTTCAACCTTTTCCTTTGATTCATCAAATACAGCCCATCTTTGTTTGAAATTTGATAATTTTCTTATGCCTGAAAGATTCAGGCTTTTTCTGCTCTGAGCCTCATCCAGCAGCCAGTTGTTCAGCCCCTGCCCTGGAATTAATGACAGGGCTCAGAGTTCTCCCAGCCTCTGGACTGTCGCATCCTGTCAACAGTGTTGTTGAGCAAGAGCAGTGTTATTGCCCAATCTCCAGGCTTCCTCATTCCTCTCAGGCCGGTGATGGAGGAGGAAAGGCAGGAGGAACCTTGCCTTGTGCTGTAGCCCCTTTATTCTGAGTGTGATGCACAAACCAGAAGCACTGGCATCACCTGAGAGCTCATTAGAGATGCAGAGCAACCAGACTTATTGAATCAGAATCTGCATTTTTTGTCAGGTTCCAGGCGACTCATATATATGGTAAAGATTTGCAAGCATGCTCTGGGGAGTTCCATGGAGCCTATGGTCTTTCAATCCTCATTGTTTAGGTCTTGGATCCTAACTCATCTTTCCACCTGTTTTGAATCAGATATTCCAGAACAACCCTGCTCTACCTGGCACTGGTGAATGTACACCTCCATCTTACTTCCCACAATAGGAAGCCTTTGAATAAGCCCAGCTGCAGAGCCTGCCTGCAGTTTTTCTTCCCCTGGTTGTGGGTGACTTTATTCTCAGTGCCTGCCCAGGAGAACTACTTCTGCCCCATCCTTCCCTGTTATCCTGCCTTCTCACTGCCCCCTGAACTCCTGTCGGGTTCTACACACAGACATGTGGGAGGAGGAGAGACTGGCACTTCCTCTTCAGAACTGACTTGGACAGATTCAAACACTGATGAGCACAGCTGAGAGAGGAGGTAGAATCTGCTGAGAGATGAAGGGAACAGGGAGTCAGTTTCTAGATGCCTCCTCATTCCCAGAGCAATCTGAGGTCAACATATGAGCTCTACTGAAGCCTCCATTGCCTAATTCTAAATTGACAAGGCATCTATCTACCTTTGAAACTGCTCTGTGAAACCCATTAAACCAGTTCAAAACCTCAAAGTTTCTCTATGCATTTGCTCTTGAGGCCGGTTTAACAGGGATGTGGAGAGCAAAGAGCTACAGTATTGACTTCACTAGAAGTCTAATGGTCTCATTTTTATTAAGCATGGCATCCATTAACCTGTCATTATGGGACACCCCCATGCCATGAAGTCAAATGATTAATTTGCCATGCATTTAATAGTACAGTCTGTAATTATCAAGGCTATTTTCCAAACTTCACATTTGATCATCTTGAAGAGAGAGGATTTCTCACCATGAAAACCAGCTTTAGGCTTGGATAGCAATTACTCATCTTTTTTTCCCCTGGCATTATTACTATAGTGGAAGACAATAGATTGGTTCCCAAAATGACCTCAAGCTTTTTCCACCTGCTTTGTTGTTCAGTTACTAAGTTATGTCTGATTCTTTGTGACCCCATGGACTGTAGGACACCAGTCCTCCACTGTCCTCCACTATCTCCTGAGTTTGCTCAAATTCATGTCCATTTTGTCAGTGATATTATATAACCATCTCATCCTCTGCCGTCCCCTTCTCCTTTTGCCTTCACTCTTTCCCAGCATCAGGGTCTTTTTCAATGAGTCAGCTCTTTGCTTCAGGTGGCCAAAGTATTGGACTTTCAGCTTTAGCAACAGTCCTTCCAATGAATATTTAGGGCTGACTTCCTATAGGATTGACTGGTTTGATCTCCTTGCTGTCCAAGTGACTCTCAAGAGTCTTCTCTAGCACCACAGTTCAAAAGCATCAATTCTTCAGTGCTTACCATTCTTCATGAACCATCTTTCACACTGGCATAAGACTTGGTCCTAAAGAAGGCTAACATCACCGAAGAACTGATGCTTTTCGCACTTAAACTGTGTCAATTTCTAGCCTCATCTCCCATGTCTCCAGAATGGGAGAACATTTAGTCATAAGCTAATCAATCAACACCAGCCTGCAATTTGCTGAGGGTCATTTTCTTGACTTGTCTGAACCAACACAGGCTTAATTTGATTGCCATTGTGTCTAGACTAAGTGCCTGTCAGTAGATGTGCAAGTCAACCTGAGCAAAGGAAATTGACTAGACAAATGAATTGACTAACATGTGCCTGGAACACTGAGCTGTTCTACTGCACAACTCTAGGGGGTGCTATGGTTGCCTGTGCAAACAGAGATCATGGGCAGTGCACAACCTGTAAGATTGCATGTGGTGGCCCTAGGAACATTCTTTCCCTGGCTCTACCTTGTCATCCATCTGCTATTGCCTAAATACTGTCTTAGAAAAGCTTTCTTGACCATTTAATCAAAAGGAGCTGCACCCTTACACCCCACTCTGTTTATTTCCTTCATTGTACTTACCACAGCCTGAAAGGATCTGGTTTAGTTTCTGCTTTTCTATACTAAACTGAAAGTTTCTGGACGGCAGGGATGTTATCTGTTTGATACATAGGAGGTGCTTAATATGTATTTGTGGAATAAGTGAATGAGATACTCAATATATGTATTTAAAGCAATGCCTGCAAGAAGGGAGATTACTTCAGGAATCTTTACCCTATCATCAAAATGCTTAACTAAAATTTTTTCCATGATTATTCTTTCTGGAATTTTTTTGTTTTGTATAACTTCTTCTGTCCTGTTTTACTTTGCCTTGGCTCTTATCCTCTGCTATCTTAAGATAAAAATAATAACTTTAAACATTTCTAAAATGAGAGATCCACCTGGTATGAATGCCCACTGAATACCAGCCATGGTTACAAATACAAAGTAGTGGAAACCATGGTCCTTACCTTACATCAATGATAAAGCAAGACACAAACATGAAACATTGATGCTTTTTAATAATTCAAGCTATGCCTATGTTCTTAAGGATTGATAGAGAAGGGGACTATCTTTCTCTGCTCAATATCCTCAGAACCAGAAAGATAATCCATTAAATATATTTTTTTCTGGTACAATAAAAATAATTAACAACTATTTGAGGAAAGAACAGAAGAGTTGTCACAAACAAAAACATGATTAATTACCAAATTAATTCTGCAATCATGATTGCGTCAGAGGCCTGTATGTTTAGCCTGAGACAATCAGAGACTTGATAAAGGTTGGTGCTAAGTCTGAGAGTCTTAAAGGGAATGTAGTGGGACTCCTGATTTGAATCTAAACTCTTTCCACTAGCAAGACTAGAATATATCCAAGTTCCTCTGTATAGCCAGGCAAACGATTCTCACACGTGCACTTGCATGAGTAAATTGTCAAGAGTGCCTCTGTGGGGGGGTCAGGGACAGGAGACCAGCAAGGACTCTGGTCTGAGCCTGTGGAAAGAGGGCAGATGCCCAGGGAGCTGCCATCAGGAAGGGTCTGAGTCACAGAGCTGTGGGTAGGGGCCCCTGGTGTCTAGGGGGTGGAGGCTGGTCTACTACCTATGTCTTAAGGACTCCACAAAACACAGTCCTGGCACCTTGAGGGTCAATTCTTGGGCTCATCAGGAGAAAAGATATTACAGCATTCATGGAGGATATATGCAGGAGTGGCGGCCTTGGCTGGAAGCATACACGTGGGGGCATAAGGGTAGCTGGCATGGGAAAGGAAGAACATGGCAGAGGCCATGTGTTTGTGGCACATAGTATATATCAAACAATGCATGGGGTGAAATTTCTGGTTGTGACTCTGAGGGGCCTCAGAGATCCTGCATCACTCAGGTGGGGTGATATAGGGAGGTGCTATTGCTATGACTCACAGGCCAATAAAGCTAGACAGACTCAGCTTATAGAGTTTGCAAATATTTGAAGAGTGGGCCCATAATGTAGCAGAAAGATGTGAGGAAAAAGATTGGGAGTAGGACTGTGTACATTACATTCTAGAAACAGGGTCTTTTAGGGGGTTGATGGGAAACCAGGGTGCAAAGATAGATTATGGCCAGAAGCAGTGGCCCTGAATGACCAACCTAAAGATATTGCCATTGGAGGCTAATCAGGAGGAAAGTGATGCAAGGAAATCAGGATTCAGGGAGGCTTACCTGGTCCTGGTGTTTAGCAGTAGTGTTCAAACTTGTTTTAACATTGGAAACATTTTTGTGAATGAAATCTAATGAAGATGCTTTGTAGGTATGAAGTAGATCCGACCAGAATGGTATTAATAGAAAGGGAGGGTAGAAAAAGATTGGGCCTGTGCTACACTGTGATGCCCAACAGATACTTCTTGGTGATGCAGTAGTTGGGAGTTTGAACTTGTTTTTCTCACCTGTATTTCCTAATATAAACAATTATTAGTTTCATAATTAAAAATTCCAAAATTATTTTAAAAACTAAAACAATTCATTGCTTTGTATTTAGAATCAGTTCATGGCTCACCTCCTCAAAAAACTTTCCTTCTTTCTCTGAACCTCAGGCATTTTCTTCTAATATATCATCTTGCATGCTCTTTGGAACTTGTGGATGGATTCACAGAGGTGCTGTTTTGGCCCATTCAGGCCACTCTAACACTATAGCATAGATTGTGCGGCTTATAAGCAACAGAAACTTATTTCTCACTGTTTGGAGGCTGGAAAGTCCAAGAGCAAGGCACCAGTGCATTTGACTTCTGGCAAGAACCCACTTCTTACATGTGTGACTGTGTGTATGTGTGTGTGCATGAATATGCATATATATGAAAAAAGAAACGAGGAGGTACAAGGAACACTGCTCAGATGCCAAATTCATTAGCCAGTAAATCTGAGATTAATTAAAAGTCCTGCTGTTCTCTCCTGAGTATGCCCTGTCCCAATAGATGACTCACTCAAATTCATACTGGGCCCAACCACAGAGGAGCAGCCGTGACTAAAAGTGACTAAGCACTTTAGGAAATCAGCATTCTGGTTTCTCAAATGTTGAGTCTGATTATAGTTTCACATCTTGGGATCCGCCTCACTCTGGCACAGCTTCATTCAAAATCTCCCCAGAGAGGGTGTGGGGCAGACACAAGAGCCCCCGGGCTTGAAAAGAACTTTGAGAGCCTAATTGTCTATGGAGATGAATGGTTACAGTCAGTGGGCCCTCAAAACTGGAATGTAGCTTATGAAATAGAACATTATTATTCCAAAACCTACTCTGTGCAGAGGAAGTGGCACTTCTCCAGCCGGTTGGTAAGCTTCTCAGTTGTTTACCTCTGGGCTTCATGTCTAAGGAGAGCTTATTTCCTAAGGCCTCACCAGCCACAGAGAGAAAAATCAAGGATCTGAGTTACAAAGAGACATTTATGCAGGCACCACCTCGTTTCCCAGGATGTCAACATTTGCCAGAACTCAAAGAAGCTGCTTGGGCTGTTCCTGCCCCAGGTTTGAACTTAATGACCCTGTAGAGAGGAGGCCTCCCACAGGCCTCAGAAAACACAGGCTGTCTAGTATCAGATGTCCGTCTGGTGGACTGGAGACCAGTTGGAAAGGTGCCAGGACTGATCTTCACCCCTTTTTTGGTACCCTGAGCCCAGCCTCTCCTATTCAGGGAAAGTTCTCCATCTCATAAAGGAGTTGGGTGGCGGGGAGCATCTCTTCTTTCTTTTTCTCCTTTACATGAGGGTCTAATCCCCAAATCCAGAATTTAGAGAAAGGTCTTCCTTCTCCTTCAGATCCTCTTTAGAGCAAAATCCTGGTGATCACTTGGATGATCCAGGTCCCTGAACCAGGCAGGCAGGTTAGTTTTGGCTGCTGCCCTCCCTGTAAACAGGTATTTAGATGCCCTTTTTGTGACAATGTATGTGTGCTCAGTTCCTCAGTCAGGTCCACCTCTTTGCAACCCCCTGGACTGTAGTCCACCAGGCTCTTCTGTCCATGGGATTCTCCAGGCAAGAATACTGGAGTGGGCTGCCACTTCCTTCTCCAGGGGATCTTCCTGATCCAGGAATTGAACCTGTGTCTCTTGCATCTCCCACACTGGCAAGTGGATTCTTTACCACTGAACCATTGGGAAGCCCTTTTGTGACAATACTTGTGGTTAAATACAGGCATCTTAGTCAAACAGGAAATTCATATTTTTCATATTCTTTAGCCAGAGTTGAAGAAGATGCTACAAAAGCAGCAGCGCAGGTCAAGAATCTGTGGAATGTGACTGTTCTTCATGTTTCATTCTTTGTTGGAAACCATGGTACCTTCTCCATCCTCTTTGTCCTCTGATATGACAATGTTCACTCTTCACCTGGTGACAGCTCAGAAAGGACTAGAGCATGGCATGGCTCTTACAGGATCAGCCTTCCATGTTAGAACAGACCAACTTCCAAATCTCCAGGCCACTCAATCACTTAAAGGACAGGGCTCGAGGAGACTCACTATAGGAAAAAAAGGAGAACCAGGAAGGTCTGATATCTGGGAAGCCAAGAGAAATGACAGAGCCTGCTTCAAGGTTAGACAGGTATGCGGCAGGGATCATGAAAGAATGGACTTTTCCAGAACTTGGCTGTGAGGGAGAGGGACAGTGGCAGGCAAGCTAGGGAGAGAAGTTTTAAGAAGGGAGAGACCTGACCATGTTTCTAGGCTGGGGAGAAGAAATAAAAAGGAGAGAACAAAGGCCCAGAAGAGACTGGATCCAGAGCCCCAGAGGAGTCTCTCAGCAGGAAAGGACCCAGCTTTTCCTTTGTGAAAGCTGGAAGGTGACTGCAGAAGTGGCTGAAGTTCCAAGGATGTGAGCTGAAGTAGTTCATGAAATGGAAGCTGTAATCCCCGAGAGGAGGAAATGGCAACCCACTCCAGTATTCTTGCCTGGGAAATCCCATGGACAGAGGATCCTGGTGGGCTACAGTCCATGGGGTCGAAAAAGAATCAGATGTGATTTAGTGACTCAAAAACAACAATGGACTAAATGTTTATGTCCCTCCAATTTGTATATTCAAGTCCTAATCCCCAGTGTGGTGACATTTGGAGGTGGGATTTTGGGTGGATAATTTGGTTTAGATGAGGTCATGTGAGTGGAGCCCCTATGATGGGATTAATGTTCTTATAAGAAGAGGAAGAAACCAGAACCTCTCTCACCCTGCCATGTGAGGGAACAGCAAGAAGGCAGCCCTTTCCAAACTAGGAAAGGGGATCTCACTAGACACAGCATCTGTAAACACCTTGATCTTGAAATCACTAGCCTCCATAACCATGAGAAGTAAATGTCTGGTTTTAAGCCACCCATAGTATATGATATTTTGTTATAGCAGCCCAAACTGCCTAAAAAAGAAGCCCTGGTCATCTGCTGAGAGAAAGGTGGCTATGGCTAGGTGTAGTGGTGAAGGTTTAAATAGCATCTGGGAGCATCACAGGAAGAAAGGAAGCTTGATCAATGAACTGTGAAAGGGTGGCTATGCTGAGAACCCAGCCGAGGCCAGAGGACATGGCTTGTCAAATCCAAACCATAAGACTATGAATTCCTGTGCTACCCTCATTGGGCCTCACATAGGCAGTAAGTAGGAAAATGATGGGGTGATCCACAGAAAAGGATTTGTGGGACTGACAGCAAAAGGAAGGGGGCAAGGAGTTTGAGGCTTGTTGTAAGAATGACAGAAGAGTTATGTTCTGGGGTCCAGCTATGTTGTCAGCGATGGGCTAGGAGAAAAGAGTAGAGATGAGCAGCAGATGACCTAGGAGAAAGGGGGTGATGGAGCAGAAAGAATCAGGGATGTGTGTGATGAAAAAGGGGGCTTCCCAGATGATTCAGTGGGTAAAGAATCCACCTTCAGTGCATTAGACCCAGGTTTGACCCCTGGGTTGGGAAAATCCGCTGGAGGAGGTCATGACAACCCATTTCACTATTCTTGCCTGGAGAATCCTGATGGACAGAGGAGCCTGGCAGGCTACAATGGAGTCACAGAGTTGGATGCAACTAAAGAGGCTTAGCACACATGCACAGCCATCATCAGGTAATTGGAACTGGCCTATGAGATGGAAACTGCTTTCAGTTCTGCTCCAAATGAAAGGTGACAAGCCTGGGCCAGGTTTTTAGCAACATGGATAAAGCAATGATAATGTGTAAACTAAGGTCAGCTTGTCATAATTCATGTATCCTTCCTATTCATCCTTAGGTGCTCAATTAATGCTTATTGGCTAAGGAAATATCCTTCTGCTAGCCTGGGAGGGAGCAGGACCCAAAGCTCACCTGTAGCCATTTAAACTATGTTTAGAGTGTGGCCTACAGCTTTAGGGACTTTTGCATATATCTTGAATATTGACTTATTTTTAATTACTGGATTCCTACTGCTCTCCATAATGTTATATATTTGGTCCTAGCCAAAAGAGACTGCACCTGAAGAGATTCTGCTGCTTACTCAGAAGATCTTAATCTTTTGCTAGTTAGGTTAGGAGAGGACACAGAAAGAAGTGTGGGAAGCTAGAAGCTACTATAGCTCAACCTCGAGGAAATACCATGAGATGGGTAACAGGGAGCATGTGTATTACTCTCAAGCTTCAAATCTGCCAAGTGTGTGTCTGGTCACAGATATTTCATATCACACCTCTATTTGCCACGCAAGGCTCTCTCATCTTCTTTCCTTCTGCCCTTACACATCACAGATGCACACACACAAGCACACAATCTCAAGTGTTGTGCTTTCCTTTGTAAATCAATAAGGGTTTGGTTCTATAGATCAGGATTTTCCTCTTTTCAGTTCTTGGCTCTTCTGGTAAGTACCAAAGGGGTAACAAACACAAACAATGAGATGAACAGCAAAACCCAGTCCCGGAAGTCCTCACATTGAAGCCATCTCATTATGTAACAGCAATTTAAAAAATCCTAGATAAGTGAAGACCAAGATGACATATAGATGACTTTTTAAAATATTAATAACAGTCTAAAGGAAATTGTGGAGACAAGTCAGGGATTACCTCTTTGCATGGTATCAAATCTATCAGATTCAATAGTCTCAGTCATAGTGTGTAATCAGAGATCCGTTTGGCAATGGCTTAAGAAGACAAAGGCCTAAAATCAAAGAGTTCCAGCAGAGAGGAAAGAAATGAGGCATTTTGCCAGCTGAAGCCACATACCCAAAGGGAAAAGGATTGTAAGGTAAAAGGTGCTTCTCAGAGATGGGCCCAGCGCTGCTTCTGTTTTCTTGTAGCCTCAGGCTAGGTCTATCTTTTAGGACATTGTGACCCAGAGTGACTAACTGCTTCCTTCCACCAGCTCCTACCAAGCCAGAGACAGAAACACTTGTCTATGGCCGATGTGGATGATCACTGAGTCATGGAATCTGTGTTTTCCCTCATTCTCCAGCTCTGGGAGACAGCCATGGCTCACCAACCTGGGATTGCCGTCTGCGACAGCAAGAGGCAGTCTAGGTGAGCTACCCAGGGCAATTCCGAGTCCTGGGGTCATCCCTAGAGCCCACTCTCTCAGGGTTCTGAGAACCAGTGAGGCTGAGCTGTGACATGTCCTTTCCCCCTGAAAGAACCATTAATTGAGCATCTATTGATGAATAGGAAGGACACATGGATTATGGCAAGCTGACCTTAGCAATTTTACAGAATGGTTAGGAAGGAACATTAATACACCTTGGGCGGTAGGTGCCTGCCTGTCACATATGGACTGTTTGTGTCCCTGTAAAGTTCATGTGTTGAAACCAAATGCTCAGCATGATGATATTTGGAAGTGATGGCCTATGGGAGGTGACTAGGTCTTGAGAGTGGAGCCCTCAGGAATGTGGTTATACTCTTATAAAAAGAGACCCCAAAGAGTCCCCTTGCCCTTTCTGCCATATGAGGACACAGTGAGTAGATGGCATATTATATATATATATATATATATATATATATATATATATGCACACACACATGTTCATTCATGTATGTATATATTCATTCACATATATAGTCATAAAATAGAGAAATAGCCTTGGGAAATAGCACTTGAACTGTTTTGCTAGAAGATCAGTAGTAGTAGCTCACCTTGTAGTTTCCTCAGCATGAATACTGAGAGGTTTCCTAATTTGGTGGTACAGATTATTCCAGGATTTAGCCTGTAGGTGGAACCCCCACTCTCCCTCACTTTCCCTTACTTTCCAGCCCAGTGGAGTCACGGAATGCAGAAGGAGATGGCAGGAAAGCATTTGAGAGAGCCGCCCACCAAAAACAAACCAACCCAATTCCAGATGACTTGGCTCCATTTTGAATGGAGCGTTCTTATTCTTCTTTTTCCCTTTGAAACTGGTTTTCATTATCCACTGTTTCCCTAAGTGGATAAGAACTGAAACTTGTGGCTATTATGTTTTAATTGGGGTTGGGATTATTTAACAATTATGAATTTAACTGATGTTTTTCTAGAAAACTCAACTTGCTGGCATGAAAAATATTCTTTCCCCCCAATTTTTCATATGTTGATGCAGGAGTGTAGGAAAAGTCATCCAGTGTCCAAATAAAATATTTTCAAATAGTCAACTGTGACTCAGTTTTACACTTCTTTTATTGTGTAACAGATTACAGGGGCCCTTGCAGTTGTCACCACTAAATGGATACCTATCACAACAAACAGCACCCTACAACTCTCTTACCTCGCTCGTTAACTCCTGTTTAGTGTTTTGAGACAGTAAATAATTCTTTCTGACTCTAGAACTTCCAAATAGAATGGTTTTAAAGAATTAATCATACCCATTATTAAAAGTAGTCCCAGAAAATATGTGATGTGATACATTATTACCATATATTCTCCATTTGTGAATATAAAGATATCAAATAGGAATTAACTTGTTTGTCACCAGCTTAGGGAGACAAATGGAAAACCCCATTCTATATTAAAGATCTAATTAATTTATTAGCTATTTGTCTCATCACTTGAACAAAATAAAATGCCATTTATAGAAATCATATAGTTTTGTCATATTTTATTTTCTAGACTAGTTTTGTAATTATCTTAGCTAACAGATTTCAGCTAGTTATGTCATTTCTTATTTATTATTGTTGTTCCTGTAACTTGGAACATATTATTGGTGACTAAAATAACTTTATAGATTGACCATTGAATGATTCAGTGGATCAGTATCTAACCTACACCCAGGAAATAAAACTTAACTTACTTTTTAATCTCAATATTAGAGCCACACTATTTCATAAAACCTAGATTTAGTCTTCAGAATTTTGGAAGGAGAAAGTGGCAGGGGAAAAATGACTGACTTAGGTTTTAGTGGGACAGAACACAAATATTCTTGCTGCCCTTAAATGGTCAAACATGAAACCACATTGATCTGTCAACCTGTGAACGTTTCAAATCTGCTTAGTTCAGCCCTTTTCAATGCCTGGAACATTTAGGAATGCAAAATTAATTTAAAAACGCACTCTAAAAGCAGGTTTCAACTCAGCTCCTCAGAAGAGGAGGAGGAGTGTTGATAACCATCTGATCAGATCTTCTGTTTCCTCAAGAACTCACAGAGTACTTACGACCTTTCCATTCCTATCATACTTGTGTTTCAGACATCAGGATGTTAGACTAGTTTTGTCTGTACATTTATTTCACTATCAGTTGAGGAGGGTAAGGGAGACCCTGAGTGATATCTGAAACCAGAATTGCCTGGTTCTTATAATTTGGTTACATAAAGTATAACATAAACAAAATGAGTGTTGCCTTGTAGGATAGAAGTTAAAGCACTCAAAGCAGAGTGGATCTTGAAGAGTCATATGGTTGTAAACGGATCTCAGTAGCTCTTGTCTTTGCTCTTATTAACTGCTTCAATTTCCATTTTTGCCTTCAGAGGTTATTAAATCACGGGTCCCCAGCTCCTACTTCAATCTTTTGACTGCATATTGACTGCTACACAAGCAGTACTCCTCTTCGTGTAGAAGGGATCTGAGGATATGAGTTGTATTTACACAGCTGTAGCTCGAAAGACATAGTCAGAAGATGCAGACTGTATTGCTGTGAAGTTGAGCATCTGGGAGGTTCAGGAACATGGTTGACACTTGGCAACTGACTAAGCCAGGCCCTCCACAGCTCTGATAGCTGCCATAATCAGGTTGGCAATGGGTCTGCCTGATTTTCCATTAACTCCACACCACCATGGAGTGAGGCATATCGGAAGCCTATGCTTCAGCCACCAGCAAAGCAAATGCCCATCCCTCCTTCTCTCTGCCCATCTATCTAATCAGTTGAAGGCCTTAAAACATTGAGATCTCCTCAGAAGCAAGAAATCTGTCTTTGGACTCTGATAGCAGCATCAGCTCTTCCCTGGGTCTCCAGTCTGTCATATGGATTTTGGACTTGCTAGCCCCACAATTGTGTGAGCTGATTCCTGAAACTCTTTCTGTCTGTCTCATTCCATCTATCATCTACTACCTATCCATTCACTACTGGTGCTGTTTCTCTGGAGAGCCTTAACAAATACAGTGACATTTCTTCAGAGGTGGGCACTGAAGAAATGGAGTGGAATAATATTCCTAAATTTTTACTGGTATTTTATGTTCCTATTACTTCTCCCCTTTGCCTGTCCCTCAAGCTAAGGTACTCATTGCTTCACAGCAGATGTAACAGAAACGAGTCTTTCTTGCTTTGGTTTCTAAAAGCCCTATGGCCCTTAGGGGACTGTACTGACTCCATCCAGAGCCAAAATATATGGGAGACAAGGGGTTTCAGAAGAGCAGTGTTTCCTCTGGACTAGACAAGTTACCCCGGGCCTTAGAAGGAGAAGTGAAGGGGACATAAGAGGCCAGAGATGTTGTTAGTCCTGAAGTTCTGGTGGAGGTGAGGTGGGTAGGTCAAGAGGAAGGAAGACCCTAGCTAAGGAATGACTGTGCAACAAGTCTGGACAAACAGTTCTTACCTAACCAGGCAGAGTCCTGGTTCCCAAATGAGACATGAAAGCCACAAGGAAAGCCTAGACCACTTGTGAAGAGGCAAAGTGACCAGGAACCCATCCTAGTGATGACTAACATGTTTCTGTGGCCTGTAATTAGGAGAACAAAGGACACCCTTGTGGTTAGACAACCATGGAAGACCAATGGGCCTTCACCAACCCAGAGACCTGGTACAACTTCAACTTCCAGGAAGTTAGACACCACCAGAGAAACTCCAACTTTGCTTAGATAAGTTTCTACCACTCTGGAGAATGGGAACTCAATGGTTTAGAGAAAAATATATGTCTAGTCACCTGGATTGTGACAAGCAGCATACAAGAGTGGGATGGCTTTGGGGAACTGGAAGGTGGCCATGGGTGTGCAGTGTGGTGAGCGAGTGGAAGGCAGTCCAAGCTGGCAGGATGGGCCAGGGCCAGAGCATGCATGCCTGCAGAGCATGTATTGTGAACCACGGGGAAAGCTGTTGAAGGATTTCAAGAATGCCACAACTTTTAAAGGTACTATTGGCTATTGCATGAAGAATGGAAGGGGTATGGCCTGTGTGTAGGTTAGGAGAGCAGCCTGAGAGGCTATAGCAGTCATCCAGACAAAAGATAGTGACAAAAGATGGGAACTCAAACCAGGTTGGTGGTAGTAAAGTAAGGGAATGGATTATTGATACGTTTTAGTGGTAGAAATAACAGGTCTTGTCATTGGAGTGTACTTGTGGAGTGAGGGAAAGTAAAGGTCCAGTAAGGACTGCCAGCCTTCTGTTTAAGCAACAAGTAGAAAATGAAGCCATTAACTAAAGGAGTAAAATTCTGAAAGAAAACAAGCACGTGTGGGGAAATACAAATTTCTGTTGTGATTGTAGTACGTGTGAGATTCCTGAGTGACAATCCTGTGGAAATGTCCAGAAGGTATAAACAGAGCACAGAGAAGAAGTCTGGGTTGTAGGTATGAATGTGGATGTCAGCAGAATTAGCCTCTGCTGTTTTTTGTGTTGTTTTGTTTTGTACCTGCCTGACTTCCATTCATCTTTCAGGTGTCAGCTTAAATGTTGCTTTCTCGTGAGGTGTCCCCTTCCCCTCCCCCAACAAGCATCAGTATAAATGAGGGGCTCTACTAGGGTCTCTCTCTATTTAATGTTTTTCAAAGTACTTACCATGGTTAGAAATTAAAGTTGATGTTCGCTCGCCCCTTAGGGATGAATCTCAGCCTGCATTGAGATGCTCTAGGGAAAAAAAATGACTTTTTCTGTAATGAAATCTTCTAGACCCTAAATTTTAGGGGGGAAAAAAAAGGCAGAAAGAAAAGAAAGGAGGGCCCAGAGCTGAGTGAAGATAGACTGACACATTCATAGGTGGAATAGAAGAGGAAGCTGACAAAAGCAGCTGCCAAGAAGGAACTAGAAAAAATACAAAGTCTGGGATGTGAGGGGAGACAGAGACTGAGGGAGTGTCACTGTGTCCAATTCTGCTAAGAAGTCAAGCCCAATGGAGAGACTGAAGTGCCTGTTGGATTTACATCATGGTGGATATGGGGGGCCTTGTAAGAGCTGTTTGGATGGAGCTGTGTGAATAGAAGGCAAGTTGCAGTGAGTAAAGGAATGAATGGAAAGGAGGAATGATAAATAATACCTGAAGACTATTGTTCCAAGAAGTTTTACTGTTGAGGGAGAGAAAACTAGAGCAGTGGCTAGAAGGATATGTGGGGTTAAAAGAGGGTAGCTTTGGGCAATACTGAAGTGTATTCCTGCGCAGATGAGGACAATGGGTTGAAGGGGAGTAGGGAGAAATAACAGCAGAAGGAATTAGAGATGAAAAAAGAAAGAAGAGAAAGGGACAGAGCAGGTAGGAAAGCGGTGACTCACAGAGGATGGAGCCAAGAAGCCTTTGAAGGCCATGGCCAGAGCTTCCCCATCTGTGCCCATCGCCTGAGGCAGTGCCAGCTGCTGCTAGGAGAGGGACACCATCGCTGGCTAAGAGGTTAGTCAGTCTGTTGGCAGCCAGACCCTGGCCCCTGGCCAGCCACATGTGGGAGCAGAGTAATGAGTTTTCTGGCAGGCATTGTCGAAGAGGAAGGGCAGAGTGGGTGAGCTCTGAGCAGCAGGAGGGCAGTAAGACAGGCTTCAGAGGGAGCCTATAGCTGAGGTGCCACCCCCATGCCCCCTTTGTTCCTCTTGCCCACACAGCCTGCAGCCAAAGGAGTGGAAGGTGCAGTTTCACTCCTTTCTCTTACCACCTCTCAGTTCTGCCGCTCCAGGGGCTTGGACCCTGCAGCCCCAGGAGCAGATGGGCACCGCTCTGGCTGCCCCATGCAGACCTCACCTTCTTGGTAGGGAGTCTGAAACTCACAGATGGGAGAGGGTCCTGGCTGCCCACTGGGAGGCCCAGGCTGGCTGAGCCCCAGAAGCACACAGAAGAGCAGGCCTGGGCTCTTGGCACTGCAGGAGCCTGGGGAGGGTGTCTGCTGCAATATACAAAACCATTCCATGTCCCCACATGCCTTAGACCAGTGTTTTTCAGATTTTAATGTGCAAGAGAATGGCCAGACTGCTGCTGCTGCTGCTAAGTCGCTTTAGTTGTGTCTGACTCTGTGCGACCCCATAGATGGCAGCCCACCAGGGTCCCCCGTCCCTGGGATTCTCCAGTCAAGAACACTGGAGTGGATTGCCATTTCCTTCTCCGATGCGTGAAAGTGAAAAGTGAAAGTGAAGTCACTCAGCCATGTCCGACTCTTAGCGACCCCATGGACTGCAGCCTACCAGGTACCTCCGTCCATGGGATTCTCCAGGCAAGAGAAGTGGGTTGCCATTGCCTTCTCCTGAATGGCCAGGGGTGTATGTTAAAAAGCAAATTCTGAGGCCACAGAACTAGGGTGGGGCCTGAGAGTAGGCATTCCTTCTTTTTTTTTTTTTTCTTTCAACTATGTCCTTATTTATTTGGTTGCCTCGGATCTTAGTGCAGCACAGGGGGGTCTTCCTTTGGTCACGTGGAATCTTCCTTTGGGGCCCACAGATTCTTGAGCTGTGGCCCACCGGCTCTGGACCGTCCAGGCTTAGTTGTTCCACAGCATGTGGAATCTTAGTTCCCCAACCAGGGATTGAACTCATGTCCCTGCCTTGCAGGGCAGATTCTTAACCTCTGGACCACCAGGGAAGTCCTGAGAGTAGGCATCTCTCACAAGTTCCAGGGTGATGCTGACACTGATGCTGCTCTGTCAGGGCCTTGAATCCATAGCAAGGCGTGAGAGCCCTGATAGGTCTTCCACAGACCTTTCACACCAGCTGAGAGTCACACACGCACTGGAGGCTATTCTTTGGGCTTCAGCCCCCAGGATAGTGAACAGGATTACTGTCAAGGTGTTGCCCTTCCCCTAATTCTACCTCAGATGGTCTCAGAACTGAGGACCAAGTCACCTGGGATACCTGTTATAAACACAGACCCTCTGCCCCTTTCCTCATCCCAGAAGACCAGATTCAGTAGATCTGGGGCAAGGTGCAGGGATACATGAGTTTGATCAAGCCCCCCAGGGGATTCTGATCCAACTATTTCATTGAACACACCTGAGAAACACTAATTACAAACACTTAGGTTTATAGTTTCCCAGGAATATGTGTACTGAAGTCTGAAGAGCTGAAGACTTGAAGGAATAAATATTTGACTGAGTAAGTTTAGATGCTGAGGCTGGTACTCCTGCTCATGGGACCCTCCTGAGCATTCTCTCAAGTCAGCCTAGAACAATCACTGTGACTGCAGGCTCGTTTGATCCTACCTTCTAGCAGACCAGCAGCTGCCCCCCAGGAAGGTGAGTGCTATATTTCAAGCATTGGTGATAGATTTGAAGTGGCTGATCAGGTTGTTCCAGGAACTGAGGACACCTCCTTACTAGCTGCTCTGTTAGCCCCTTTGTGGGAGGATTCTAGGGTCTTTCAGACACTTTTAAGTCGTAGGACAAATTTTTTTCCTGCTAATGGAGCAGGCAGGAATCTTATTCCATTATCCAGGGACCTGAGAAATGTCGCATTAACTTGCTTTATTTACATCTGATTTTAAGTCTCTGGTCCAGTGGGCTAGCAGAAAATTTGAGTTCAGTCATTACTAGAGAGCTTAAAACCTCTAGGTCAGTACGAAAATCCCCGAAGACCCTCAGATATTTAGCTCATGCTAGTTCCCTTTCAAGGCCCCTGTTACCCAGTGACTTTAGTCAGAACTGTTGCTCTGTACTTGGATCTTTGTGGAGGCTGGGAACGCCGTGCTTAAGCTCTACCTCCTATGTGCCCTGTTCAGCATTTCCTTCTGAAAATCCCGCTACTTTCCCGGAGAGTGGGCCAGGGGTCAACATAATCTTTAGGGCCTATGGGCGCATCACCTTCTCAGCCTTGGGGAATCTCACTCCTCTGTCACCCTGCTTCTGCCTTCTTTTCCTTCCGACTTTTCATAAACTCAGAAGAAACTCAAGCTTTTGATAAACAAAAGCTAGAAAGAGAGGTTGTCTGTAATATAAATTGTTTTTGAAGGAGTGTAAAATTTTCGTTAAAAAAATAGCAAGAACAAACCTCAAATTAATATCTCAATGATCTCATCACAGGACCATATGACTCTCATTGATATGACCTCATTCTTTTTTTTTAACACTTTTTTTTTTTTTTTGCTGCACTGCATGGCATGTGGGATCCAGGAATCAAAGCTCAGGTCTTAACCACTGGACAGCTAGGGAAGTCCCATTCTTACGCTAGCAAATTATCTTTGTCTTTACTCAGTCTCACCAAAGGAGCCCCCACTTCCTACAAAGGGAGGAGAATGAGTAGGACATAAACCTCTTTCTATACCATATTAAACTCTCCAGTGGAGATTCAGCCCTCTGTTGTGTCCCTGAAGCATGTTTATAGACCCTTATGAACATTGCTTGAAAATCCACAAAAACAGAGAACAGAGGGAAAGCTCACCCTGGATCTCACTAGTGTGAGATGTTAGCCCACCTGTCCCATTATCAAAACCTGCACTCTACAGCTTGCTGCCTGCCCGAGGCCTGGCTAAGTCACAAGAAAAGACTTGGTTATACTGTGACAAATCACGCCTGTGGCAGCACATTGTTAAACAGAGGAGAGCAGCCCAAGAAATGCACTTGTGGGGAGCATTCTCCTTCCTGAAGTTGACTGCAATGGTCTCTCCCACTTCCCCAGGTCTCACTTAGTGCACTGGGTCACAAAGAAGGCCCACTTCCTGTGAGCAGACAAGTGTTTGCTTCCTTAGTTTGCAGAGCTGGGTCTTCGAGTCTCCATGGCTATGCTGTTTCCCTTTCCGGCTCGCACTTCCCCATCTTCCCTTTGTTTCATATGAAATTCATCAGCAAGTCAGTCTTGGGGCAGGAGTCACTGTAGCCTCTGGCAGGGATCCTGAATAGGAGATCAGAGAGACCGTGAGAAAAATGTCAAGCTCTGCTCTGACCGGATGTGTCCCAAGATGGGAGGAAGGTGGGTCTCACAGAAGAGAAACTATTATTCATCTCAGTCTTTTGGATTTAGAAGCTAAAGTTACACATAGAGTTTATGGAAATGAGTTAACCCCTAAGCCTCTAAAATACTCAGATGGCCGGGTTCCCTAGTGGCTCTTCAGTCTGAAATATTGCCTTGTCCTTCTAGATTTATGGTTCATGAAATGTTAGCATGTGCCAGAATCACCTGGATGGCTTGTTAAAATGGAACCCCGCATCCTGCCTCTCAGAGTTTCTCATTCAGTGACCCATGAATTTGCATGTTTAACAAATTCCCAAATGTTGCCACTGCTGCTCCAGGGAACACACTTTGAGAATCACTTCTTTAGGACTGATTAATGCTTCTTAAACTTTAATATACATGAAAATCCCCCGGAGACTCTCCTTCAAAAGCAGACTCTGGGTCAGTAGGGCTGGGATGAGATTCTGCATTTCTAGCAAGTTCTCAGATAATGTCTATACTGCTGGTTTTCAGACCACAGTTTGAGTCACATGTCTCTAACACAGTGGTTCTCAACCCTGGCTACATATTAGAAACATCTGGTGGGGTCTTGAAAAATCCCCATGCACAGGCCACACTCATCCAGTGACATCAGAATTTCTGGGAGGGAGGTCCAGACATCAACAGTTTTAAAAACTCCCCAGATGAATGTAAATGTGCAGTCAAGATTAAAGACTATTGTTTTAGAACAGTGGTTCCCAATCCTACTGCATATTTTAAATGTATGGGATGCTTTTGCAAAATACCTATTCTTTTTTTTCCTCTTATGTTTTTTTTTTTAATTTTGTTTTTAAAATAAGCTTTTTATTTTAGGGTAGTTTTCGATTTACAGGAAAGTTGCAAAGATAGTCCAGAAAATTCCCATGTGCACAGCACGCAGTCTCCTCTGTTATTAAGATCTTATATGAGTGGGTACATTTGTCACAACAGAGGTCACAACTAATTGCTGTTGTTTATTCAGTCAGTCGTGTCCAACTCTTCTGTGACCCACCAGGCTCATAGGCCAACGGGCTCCTCTGTCCATAGGCATTCCCAGGCAAGAATACTGAAGTGGGTTGCCATTTCTTCTCCAGGGAATCTTCCCAACCAAGAATGGAACCCGCATCACCTGCACTGGCAAGTAGATTCTTTACCACTGAACTACCTGGGAAGCCTGTCATAACTAATACTGATATGTTATTACTAACTGAAGTCCATGCATTTTTTAGATTTATTTAGTTTTAACATAGTATCATTTTTCTATTCTAGAATCCCATCTGGGAAACCACATTATATTTGTGTTGTTTTGGGATTTTTTTGAAAAATACCTATTCTTGAGTCACATGCCTAATAACTGTCTAGCTGGTCTGCCCAATAAATAAACATGATTTCATGTTTTCCAAATAAACATAAACACACACATACACTCACACACCTTTAAAATCTTCAATAGCTTCTCTTTCCTTTTAGATAAAAACAAAAGTCAGAATTTCTGGACATGGGACCTGGATCTTTATCTTAGAAAATACCCCCAGAAATTCAAGTGTGCAGCCAGGATTGAGAACTGCTCTAGGGAGTCTCTAATTACATTCTACCTGCTCTATAACATTTGCCCATTAAATGCGGTCTGCCCACCCAGGTATGCAGAAAATTACCCTGGGCAACAGCCTTTGGTGGCTGACCCCTCCCACTTGCCTCCTTAACCTGCTCTTCCCCACTTTGATTGTTGTCAGTTTGATCCTCCTCATTTGTTCTTTGCCTCCCCAGAGCTTCCTTGGGACTCCTCCATGTTTTACTAAACATAAGCCCCTCATCTCTGGGTTCTAACCCTGCTCCACAGTCTCCCACACTCTGACTTGGATTTTGGCTCTGTACACTCACTCCTCTCTTGGGCTTCCCTGGAAGCTCAGAAGGTAAAGAATCTGCCTTCAGTGCAGGAGACCTGGGTACAGTCTCTCAGTTGGGAAGATCCCCTGGAGAAGGAAATGGCAACCCACTCCAGTATTCTTACCTGGAGAATTCCATGGACAGAGGAACCTGGCAGGCTACAGTCCATGGGTTTGCAGAGTTGGATGCTACTGAATGACAAGCACTTCTTTCGCTCCCCTCTTGGCATCAGCTTCCCCACCATCCAATACTGGCTGCCTGCTTAGCCTCCCAGCCACCAGGTGAAGTATGTAGACTCTGCAAATATTTACCATGGGTCTCTGAGGTGCCTAGCACTGTGCTGGACAGGAACTGCCTTGTGAACCAAAACAGATCTGTCACTGCCCTTGGAGAACTTCACTTTCTGGTGTGGGAAACAGTGATGAAACAAATGTAAAATGTGTACAGTATTATGTGCTTGGGAGGAGAGGGCACAGTACTGTGGATGTCTATCAGAGGGAAGCCTTGCCCGAGGAGCAATATTTAAGCTAAAATCTAAGACAGCAGTGGGTGTTACCTAGGTAAAGAGGAGAGGGAGATGGAGGAGGAAAGCGTGTCATTTGCAAAGTCTGGCCTGTGGGACGGAACATGTCATATCGGGGGACGGAAGGCCTGGGTGGCTGCTGCAGAGGGAAAGAGAGGTGTGAAGAGGCTTTTGACCTTCTGTAACCTATATGGCACCCACTCTCTGGCCAAGCTTCAGCACACAGCAGCCACCTACCCTGATGTAGCAGTCATTTGGTAACTGGCTCTAGTGGGCCACACTTAGCGCAGCGGTGCAGGTTGTCAGCCCTGACTATGTGAATAGCAAAACTGAGTGTTTCTCTTCCCTGTTGCTGTCCCCTATCCCCGTGGCTTTCACCCCTTTTCTAGGGAAATGGGACAGATTTGACTACAGACTATAACAGAAAGAGATGGGTATCATGGTTTATTTTA
Organism: Antilocapra americana; assembly: GCA_007570785.1. Taxonomy (NCBI): domain Eukaryota; kingdom Metazoa; phylum Chordata; class Mammalia; order Artiodactyla; family Antilocapridae; genus Antilocapra; species Antilocapra americana. The sequence goes on along the minus strand of ML662449.1, from coordinate 12,393,992 downwards.
GTTGGCCAGGCACAGGATATTCAAAGCAGTCCTTTATTTTAAATTCAGGTTGTGCATCTTCCAGTTCATAGGCTGTCCATAGGGGTTGGAAGTCTGGGAGGAACTCCTCTGTCCCATTCAGTTGTCCCCCACATCCTCAGCAATTGAAGTGTTCCCACACATCTTTGCTTCTGGAGGCCAGCCCCATCTCCTCCAGTCCCTGGAGAACAACAACAGACTTCCCTTTGAACCCTCATTTACAATAGAGTGTTCTAGGAAGAGATGACTAATCACAGTGAAGAAGGGAATGTCCCATAGGACTCCATGATTCAGCAGGGAACTCCAGAGCTTCTTGTCTGTAGGGTGTACTCTCTTAGAATGTACTCAGGTCTTTAAATGCCAAAAATAGGGAGGAATCAGCCCTTGCACTAGACCCAGTGAGGATACCTGAAGCCAAAGGGAGGAAGATGCTAGCATAAACAACTATAATTAAAAATAGGAAAAAAATGATGTGTTTAAAAGGCTGTAACTTCCTCAACTTGATAAATACTATCTATTAATACAAAAACTCTACAGTTAACCTCATGCTTAGATGATGAGAAATAGATGCTTTCCATTAAAATCGGGTACAAGGCAAGGATGTCCTCTCATACCACAACTTTTAACATCATACTGGAAGTCCTTGCAAATACAATAATGCAAGAAAAGGAAATAAAAGGTATAATGATTAGGAAAGAAGATATAAAACTATCTTTGTTCACAGATAACATGAGCATTTATGTAGAAAATCTAAAAAATTCCTGGAACTAATAAGTGATTACAGCAAGCTGGCAGGATACAAAGCTGATATGCACAAGTCAACTGTTTTCCTGTATATTAGCAATAGTCAAGTAGAATTTGAAATTAAAAACCATTTACATTTATATTAGCACCCTCAAAAGATATACTCAAGTATGTGTGTGCATGTATATGCTTAGTCACTCAGTCATGTCTGATTTTGCAACCCTGCCAGGCTCCTCTGTCCATGGGATTCTCTGGGCAAGGATACTGGAGTGGGTTGCCATTCCTTTCTCCAGGGGATCTTCCAGATTCAGGGATCGAACCTAGGTCTCCTTCATTGCAAGCAGATTCTCTACCACCTGAGCCATCAGGGAAGCCCATACTTAAGTATAAACTTCATAAAAAACATACAAAATCTATCTACAAAAACTCTGATGACGATATCAAAGAAGAACTAAATAAATAGATATTCTATGTTCATGAATAGTTCCCTCATAGCTAAGTTGGTAAAGAATCCGCCTGCAATGCAAGAGACCCCGGTTTGATTCCTGGGCCAGGAAGATCCTCTGGAGAAGGGATAGGCTACCCACTCCGGTATTCTTGGGATTCCCTTGTGGCTCAGCTGGTGAAGAATCCTTCTGAAATACGGGAGACCTGGGTTTGATCCCTGGGTTGGGAAGATCCCCTGGAGAAGGGAAAGGCTACCCACTCCAGTATTCTGGCTGGAGAATTCCATGGACTGCCATGGACAGACAGTATAGTCCATAGGGTCACAAAGAGTCTGACACGACTAAGCAACTTTCACCTTCATTTTCATGAATAGGAAGACTTAATATTGACACTATGTCAGTGCTTCCCAATTTGATCTATAGATTCAATGTAATACTAACAAGAGCCTTGTAGAGAAAGGTAGTCTACAGAGAGAATGGAGAAGCAGCAGGTTTTGCCTACAGCAAATTTTGCCTGTCCTTACTGAAGGACTATTTAAATTTCTTGGTTTCCAGAAATGTACATTTAGTAAAAGAATTTCAGAGAGTAACAAATAAGATCTGGTGAGGTCTATGTGCCTGAGACTCTGTGTATCATTCTAATTGACAGCTGACCTGCAGAGAGATTTGATTATCTCAGATTACAACGAAAGTTTAATTACCAAGGTGAGAAAATTGCCCTGTAGTAATGGCTCTCAATCCTCACAACCTGTTATTAATGATGGACTTTGAAATGATTCTCATGCTATGCAATCATTCTTTCTTTCCTATAGTCACCCATCCATCCATTGATTCTATAACTACTCATTTAGCACCTACTAAGTAACAGGCTTTGGAAATACCAAGACAAATAAGACATACTCTCTGCTCTCAAGGGCAGTGAGTACTGTTCATTCATAGACCCTTTATAGCTTGTAATGATGTGTATTTGTAGGATTCTTTGTTTAATCTCTCTCTCCCCCATCATGTCAGTTTTATAAGGGCAGGAATCATGTCATCTTATTCACTGTTGTAACCTAGCACCTGGCAGAGTTCCTGGCACACAAGGGGCACTTGATACATATTTGGTGAACAGAGAATGAAAGAAAGGCTTTCAGTCTATTCAAGACTTAGAATTGTCTTTCCATGGTTTTTATTTAGCTCTTATGGTATCCTACTACATAAAAGGAGATTTTATAGGATAATCAGGCAATAATACATTTTGAAAGCTAGGTGACTAATGTCCCACAGTGTTTGAAAATTGCAAACTCTGTGACAGGTGCCTGAGCTAACAACCTGATAATAAAAGTCCTGCCTTGTAATGTGGATCCTTGGCATCTAGGGGCTCTTCCTTTCTTGGTAGCTCTCAGATTAAAACTGGTCCGGAGAGTGTGTTCACAGAATGCAGGTGATTCTTTGACCTTGAGGAAATGGACTGTGGAAAGCAGAAGTGAATGTGGGGAATGCCCCTCCCTAGACTGACAGGAGGGGTGGGCAGAGAGGACGAGGGATGCCTTACACAGGTGGGCAGGTTGTGCACTCCATAAGGCACCCAGACAAGGAATAAGTAGGAGCTGAAACCAAGCCAAGCTCTTCTTCCTGACAATGAACATTGGTGAGAGGCTGTGTCAAAGGAGTCCCAAGGAGGTGGTAGCCCATGGAGGAGCCCTCGTTTTCTTAGGAAGAATGAGAGTAAAGAAGGAAGTCGTGGAAGGAGCCTTCATTTAGCATTCAATCAGAAAGCAGAGAGTGGAGCCTTGCCCGCTCTGATGGCCTCATCTGAACCACTGATTGCCCCACCCCCACCCCCTCGTCCCCACTCCAGCATACCCAGTCCTCACAGTGATAAGGGCTGTCTCCTAGTAAGAGCAGGGAGATTTGTGACAGGATGTCTTAAAACCAAAGCTGTCAGCAGGAGACGAGCCACCTGCTTCCCTGAAGGTAGATACAGGGGTCTGGGAGGGCCGACCGAGGGGCTGCTAAGCTGCTGACCCGGGTCTGGCTGGCGGCATAAGGCATCCTTTTCCCAAATGTGGATAGACTATGACATTGCAGAGAACTCATGTACACAGCTTAAAAGAAAAGCAGTTTGGTAACAAATAGCTTAAAAAAAAAAACAAAAGATTACCCACGCCCACCCCTATTCTGCTCTTGATGGTATGTGGAAACTCCAGGGCTATTTCTAGCTTGAGATGCAGGGGATGATGGTGAGCGGTGAGGTTTCTGCAGCTGATTACTCACAGGCCCGAGCTGTTGCCACCCTGCAGAGGTGCTGGGGCCAGGCAGCTTGACTGCACATGGCTGGCACATGGCAGGTGGGCGGGAAGACGTCTGGCTGGTTCTTGGGGGAGGAAGGGGGATGGAAGTGACTCTGAAACTGCATTTTGGGAGCAGTAAGCTAAAGACAGTGCAATTCTGTGTGCCTCCAACACCACCTTCCTTCCAGAAAGAAAGAATGAAAACTGGGGATATCAGTGCTGCTTCTGTGTTTGGTTTTCCTGCTTCCAGTCTGGAATGTCACTGTAGGGGGGCCAAGGTACAATTTTTTTTCCTGATGGAGAATGAATAATCTCAAAGAAAGTGGTCAAATCTCTCTCCTTTTTTTGGCTATGAGGCATGTGGGACCTTATTTCCCTGACCAGGGATCGAACCCATGCCTGCTGCATTGGAAACATAGAGTCTTAACCACTGGACTGCTAGGGAAGTCCCTAAAGTGGTCAGATCTTAAGGAAGGTTATCAAAACATCATGGAGAGGTCAGGAAAGGGAAGGATTGACTTCAATTATAAAATTTCAGTGACTTTGAAATCAGATGAATTTGAGTTCAGTTCCTGTCTCTTTCATTATCAGCAATGTGACTTTCAGCAGGTGTTTAACCTCTCTGCAGCTCATTTCCCTCATCTGTTAAATGGGGAGAATCCAGGACTGGAGTGTTTTATTTTGGTGGGGGGCCACCCATGCATGATCATGGATCGAAACACTCATGTTCTGAGCGGGGTCAGTCATTCCAAAACCCAGGATTTAAGAGAGTACTCATTGATTTTCTTCATTTTTATATTTTATCTTAATGGAAAGCTAGCAGTTTTTGCACAAAGACCAGGTAGAAATGTGGTTTATGTTGTATACGGTATGTTACTTACAGAACAAAATCCACACATTGCTTTGTTTTCAAGTTTAAATATTTTTGCCCTCTAGGATGTAGGGTGTCAGATATTGCTCCTCTTCAAAGCCATGTCTAAATTGACAGTAATATGTAAATTGAAATGATTTTTGTAAGATTTAAGCATGTGAGTATTTCGCTCCATGCCTGGCATCTATGTGCAAAGGAACAAAAGTGGCTTTGATGGCAGGTATGTGTTTTCAAACAACCACACTTAGGCACAGAATTATTCGATTACTTTCTAAATCAAATTGCACCTTATCCTGAGCCTCTACCTTCTACATCCTATTCATTATTGGGGCTGGTATAGTCTCAAGTCATGAGAAGTCTGAGGAAACTCACATGGAGCGGAAGTGTCGAGAAGGCTCTCTGGCCTTCAGCCCACATTGGTCACTCGCTGCTGTGCTCATGGTCTGAGTGCTCAGAGCGGGCCTTGCTGCTGTTGCCACCCTGTGCTTAGATTCACAGTGTTTGCAGGGACTGAAAGCCCCAGCCCTTAGCACCCGGGTTCCCCCACCTCCCCAGCCCTCCAATTTACCTCCTAGCTATTCTAACTGAGACATCTCTCTGGGTGACTGCAAAGAAGCAGGGTCTCTATTACCTGAATGCCCCTAAGACTCCTGGAGCCCAAACCACCCTTCTCTTCTCGGGCTCAGAGATTATCTTCTTTCCCCGAAGAGAGGTGGGTGCCAGACAGGGCTGTTTCAGCATCTACTCCTCCAAACATCAGGTAATCTCCCTCCAAAGAGGCCATTCCCCTCTTAATTCACATTTTTACTCCATTATCCTCACTATTTTTGAACAGGATTTGTCATCTTATCATGGAGATTTAGGACTCTTTGGGGAAATCCCTGGTGACTCAGATGGTAAAGAATCTGCCTGCAAGGCAGCAGACCTGAATTCAATCCCTGGATCAGAAAGATCCCCTGGAGAAGGGGATGGCTATCTACTTCAGTTTTCTTGCCTGGAGAATTCCATGGACAGAGGAGCCTGGCAGGCTATAGTCCATGAAGTTGCAAAGAGCTGGACATGGCTGAGTGACTAACACTTAGCACTTAGGACTCTTCTGCCATATTTTTATTCTAAGAGCTACGAACACTCAAAATCCCATTCATTCTGATACCAAATGAAGATCTAGACACATAGAGCAGAAACTAGCTCAGGTCCACTGAAAAACAGAAATCTCTTTCATTCTTTTTCTCCTGTTCCTTTCAAGATGGCACACTGCTTTAAATTCTTTGTGAAATATCCTCTGCTTACCTTTCTCTGTTACAGAACTTCCCCAACTCTATGAGCTATTTCATTTGACTATAATGGGAAGACAGTGTGTGTTTGTAGAGTGTGATCATCTCTGTTTGTCTGGGATTTTTCTGCAGAAGGCAGCAGCAACACAAGCCCATAGCCTATAAATAGAACATCTGACTTTCTTACCAAAGTGATTTAGTCTTCTATTTTCTTACTCAGCAAGAGTTTGTTGAAAACTGACATTGTAGTTGCTGGCTGGGGTCATAGCTCTGCAAATTATTTCTAATGGTATGCAGTGTTTCTAATAGGAGTCAAGCAAGGTCAGCCCTGTGGGTATTTGTCCGATAGCCTCTGGGGTTAATGAGCATTTTTGTTTACTTTGAGAAGGGGAAAGATAGGAGAGAATGAAGACCTGTGATCTGCAGTCCAGAAAAGTTCTGCTATTGGCTATTACTATAGATGTTTCTGAATTTTTCCACCCATGAAGGAAATGACTAATAAAATATGTGCAAACTTAGTTCTTAATAAATCTAATTCTATTATTATTAAATGCTTTTTAAAGTCATCAGGATGTTAAAGAAGTAGATGTGCCCTCGTTGATAATTCACGCAAATGAGGAAGCCCCAAAGGAGATGGATGAGAATTAGTCCAGACAGACATGGTCAATGATAAAAAGTCAAAAGATCTTATCACAGACTTTCCAAAGCTGTTTCATTTGTGAAATTGGGAGAGTTAGGGAGGACTTTAGCTAAAGATGATTAACACACAAGTGGAAACTCTTGACTCAATCCAAGCACTTGAGAACTTCTGGATACAATATTATCAAAGTGCTTGTAGTATATAAGTAGACATGAAGTCAGAAAGGAAAATCACCAAGTTGCAGAAGGAAAAAGAGAACTCAAAGTCAGAGGTGAATGGGAGTTGTACTGCGTATAAAGTGAAATCTAATCTCATATTATCTACAGACTGTGGAAACCCAAACTTTGAAGCTAACATTAAAAACCTGTCTTGACCTTGATGTAAAAATATGAGTTCATGAAAAGATAGGTTTAAAAGGCATCAAGATGAAAAATAAATCACGTCCAAGGATAAGAAGATTCACTATCAAGAAGATAAATTTGGCCAGGTTTATCTGTGAACTTCAAAGAAGGCAATGGCACCCCACTCCTGTACTCTTGCCTGGGAAATCCCATGGATGGAGGAGCCTTGTAGGCTGCAGTCCATGGGGTCGCTAAGAGTCGGACACAACTGAGGGACTTCACTTTCACTTTTCACTTTCATGCATTGGAGAAGGAAATGGCAACCCACTCCAGTATTCTTGCCTGGAGAATCTCAGGGAAGGGGGAGCCTGGTGGGCTGCCGTCCAAGGGGTCACACAGAGTTGGACACGACTGAAGCCACTTAGAAGCAGGAGCAGCAGCATCTGTAAACTTGGGAATATTTTGTGGATATTCTGCAGAAAAATCCCAGCTGCTTATAAAAGGTACACTGAAGGGCAAAGGGCCAGAAAGAGGAGAGAAAATCCTGAAGTCTCGAGAGAAGTAGAAGGAGGAAGAGGACTTGCCTCATCAGGTGGCAAAAACTGACTGTAAAATTCTAGCAATGAAGACTTGGGAGAGGGGTGAATTGATGGGGATGGGATAAACAAAGAAACCATTTTTAGAATGGAAAAGAGCTTAGAAATAAACTCACTACATGAGAACTTGATTCATAATAGAGCACGCATTATAGGTAAGTAAAGAAAGGAATGAGATGATCAAAAAGAAGTTGGGACAAATAAATTCAAAATAGATTATAAAGACTTAAATGTAAGACCTGAAACCATAAAACTTCCAGAAGAAAACATAGGTATGCTCTTTGACATTGGTCTTAGCAATACTTTTTTTGGATCTATTTCCTCAGGCAAGGAAAACAAAAGCAAAAAGAAACAAATGTGACTATATCAAATTAAAAAGCTTTTTACATGATGGAGGAAACTATCAACAAAATGAAAAGAAACTCTACTGAATGGGAGAGAATATTTGCAAACAATATACCAGACAAAAAGCTAATATCTAAAATATACAAAGAAGTTATACAACTCTACATCAATTGAAAGTGAAAGTTAGTCACTCAGTTATGTTCAACTCTTTGTGACCCCATGGACTATAGCCCACCAGGCTTCTCTGTCCGTGGGATTTACCAGGCAAGAGTACTGGAGTGGGTTACCATTTCCTTCTCCAGCGGATCTTCCTGACCCAGGGATCAAACCCAGATCTCCAGCATTACACACAGATTCTTTATCAACTGAGCCACCTAAACAACCCAATTAAAAAATGAATGGGTAGAAGACCTGAATAGACATTTTCTAAAGAAGACACTCAGACAGCCAGTAGATACATGAGAAGATGCTCAATGACACTAATCATAAGGAAAACACAAATCAGAACCACAATGAGATATCGCCTAACACCTGTCAAAATGATTATTGTCAAAAAGACAACAAATAACAAGTATTGGTGAGAATGTGGAGAAAAGAGAACCCTCAGGCACTGTTGGTAGGAATGTAATTTGGTGAAGGTATTATGGAAAACAGTACAGAGATTCCTCAAAAAATTAAAAATGTGATCCAGCAAGTCCACTCCTGGGTATTTATCCAAAGAGAATAAAAACACGAATTAAAACAGATGTATGCACCCCTATGTGCATTATTTACAGTAGCCAATATGTGGAAACAACCTAAATGCCCATCAGTGTATGAATGGATAAACTGTGCAAGAGAACTAAACCTTTATTTTCCTTGGTGGGATTGCACTATGAGTCTGACCACAAAAACAAATGAGCAGACAAGAGACGATGACACAGACGTGTTACTTAGAGATGGAGCAGTAAACCCCCAACAATCAACTGAAAGAGATGAAAATGACTTCTCTGGGGAAGAGGACACAGGGTCCCCATTTGCCTCTTTTAACAATGAGCGCATATAACTTTATAACAATAAAAACTGAGTCGACTGATAAATAATCACAAAGAACCAAATTGAAAGTCTAAGAATAAAAAAACTAAACCACTGGGATGAAAAGCTCAAAAGATGGATTGAACTGAGGAATAGACACAGCTCCCTCTGGAGTTTCTTGGTCCAAACAATAAAGCAGGGAGATTAAGAAGAGAGTGTGTCTTCACCAGGAAACAGACTTGCTGAGCAGGGCAGGGTGATGTCTAAGTCATTTACCACTCTGCCCAGCCCCCTCTCTGCTCTACAGTTTGGCTAAGGTTCCAGGATGAAAGACCTTGATTTTTGGCATCACCTCCCTACCTGCCTCATATTAACAATAACCATTAACATTAACTGAGCGCCTGTTCTAAGCACTTTACATATACTAATGTATTACCACTTTACCCTCACAATCACATTATGAGGTAAATATTTTGACTCTCATATTTAAAACTAAGGGGTACGGAGTGAAGGAATGTGCTTAAAGTGATTCATCTGGTAGTCTATCCTCCCAGGTGGCTCAATGGCAAAGAATCTGCAGGCCAATGCTGGAGCCACAGGAGACATGGGTTTGATCCCTGGGTCAAGAAGATCCTCTGGAGAGGGAGATGGCAACCCATTCCAGTATTTTTGCTGGTAAAATCCCATAGACAGAGGAGCCTGGCATACTTTGCCACGGTGCTGCAAAGGGTCAGACTCTACTGAGTGACTAAGTACACAGTGGTCTGTCTTCAAGGCTCACATTCCCAACGATTATGCCATGCTGTGTCTTGTTATACACACACACACACACACCCCTGCCTGAATGTCTGAAGTCTTCAGTGAAATAGCAAGTTTATTTCTGATCACAGGTTAATTTCGTTGAGCTGCTAAGTCGTGTCTGACTCTGTGACCCCATGGGCTGTTATGCCAGGCTCCTCTGTCCTCCACTAACTCCCCAAGTTTGCTCAAATTCATGTCCCTCGAGTCAGTGATGCTATCTAACCATGTCATCCTCTGTCACCCCCCTTCTCCTTTGGCTGTAAATCTTTTCCAGCATCAGGGTCTTTTCCAATGAGTTGGCTGTTTGCATCAGGTGGCCAAAGTATTGGTGCTTCAGCTTCAGCATCAGTCCTTCCAAATAGATGGGAAAACAATGGAAAGTGACAGACTTTCTTTTCTTCACCTCAAAAATCACTGCAGATGGTGAGTGCAGCCATGAAATTAAAAGACACTTTCTCCTTGGAAGAAAAGCTATGATGACCAACCTAGACAGCATATTAAAAAGCAGAGACATTACTTTGCTAGCAAGGTCTGTCTAGTCAAAGCTATGGTTTTTCCAGTAGTCATGTATAGATGTGAGAGCTGGACTATAAAGAATGCTGAGGGCCAAAGAAAGATGCTTTTGAACTGTGGTGTTGGACAAGACTCTTGAGAGTCCCTCGGATTGCAAAGAGATCAAACCAGTCAATCCTAAAGGAAAGCAGTCCTGAATATTCATTGGAAGGACTGATGATGAAGCTGAGGTTCCAATACTTTGGCCACCTGATGTGAAGAACTGACTCATTGGAAAAGACCCTGATGCTGGGAAAGATTGAAGGCAGGAGGAGAAGGGGACGACAGAAGATGAGATGGTTGGAAGGCATCACTGACTCTATGGACATGAATTTGAGCAAACTCCGGGAATTGGTGATGGACAGCGAAGCCTGGCATGCTGCAGTCCATGGGCTCGCAACGAGTCAGACCCGACTAAGTAACTGAACTGAACTAAGAAACTAAATAAAATATGAGCAAAGTAAAAAGAGCCTAAGCAAGTGGTTAAATGAACATGCTAAACAGAAAAGTCAAGAAGCTTGCCTCATCTGAAAGTAAAACCAAAATATGATCCTCCTGGCAGCCAAGACAAAGAAAGGAGTACAAGTAACTGCAAAAAGTTTCATTATAAATTAGGAGAGAGTTGATTGAATATTGAGATGATGAACAAGTCAAGTGCATGATAGAAAAAGAAGGGTAGCTGAAATGTCATATTCTTACATATGGAGTCATTGTGATTTCAGAGAAAGTTACCACCTTTCTTTCATCAGTTGGGAAAGTAAATTTTTAAAAGCTTCACATGACCCCACTGTCTGCCTTGAAGATATCTGGCTCGTTTCTTAGGCTCACAATATTAAAACCACAATTCAGGCTGCTTTCCTAAGTCAATCGAGCCATCCTTAAGATGAATCAAGCTAATTCAGAGTAAACAGAGAAAGCAACCAGTGCAGAGCCAGGTGAGACTTGAACTCAGGTTGCAAAAGTGCGATAATGTTTCCTGTGCTCATGGGGCTTGTTGGCAGCCCTCTTCCTCTCCTGGGTGGAGGAGCTGATCGTGCAGATTTTGGAAGACTGGGATGGAGGCCACCTGGATTGGTAGCTAAGCGCACTAGATACTGGCATTGAGAATAGAGTCCTTAGGTCTCCTGGGACCCTGGGTACTTGAGGACAATACTAGCTACACCTACCGTGATATTTCAGAGAAGAGAAGATAACCAACCAGCCAGCAGTTCCGGTGCCAGCTCCCTTCCTTGTCTCCTTGACCTGATAGTCCTGGCATCCTGGGACCCTCTCTTTTCTGGGAAATTTGCATTGACCCTAAATATAAGAAGACTTAGAACTCTGCGGAAATTCAAATAACCATTTGAAGGTACCAAGATGGTCTTTCCTGTTGGGGCTGAGTCCACTCAGAGTGCCGCCATCACACCCTCCTCCAGCAGCCATGCTACCTCTCTCTGCCACAGCCAAACTTCTTGAAGGAACTGTCTCCACATGCTGTTTCTACTTCTTTACCCCCATCCAATCTTCCAGCGAAGCTGCTAACGACCTTTTTACCTTCTTGTTGCTTGGTGGGCACATCTCTTGCCTTCTTGATCTCTTTGCAGCAGGGCTACCCTTTCTTTGGAAACTCACTTTCCTTGGTTTTCGTAACTCCATTGTCTCTTGGCTTTTATTCTCAGGTTCTTGCCCAGGGCCCTGAGTTTTTATTGTCCTTCCCCCTGCATACAAACCTGGTGCCCTGTGAGCTCTGAGGGAAGAGAAGATCTGTTTGCTCACCATTGTTTCTCTCGCTTCAGTTTGGCTCAAGTCCCAAGAGGAGAGAGGACAACTGGTAATACCAGCTGCTCTCCATCTCTGAGGAGAGACTTGCAAAATGCCGGGCATGTAGAAGGTGATCAATAAATACTTTTGAAGGAATGAACAAATGAAAGTCATGTTCATGTTTATTTAGGATTTGTATCCTGATGACTTCAAGGAAAGGATTGAAGGTGGCTTATATATTAAAGTATATCAAAAATACAAGTAAACATTTAAAGAGAGAAAGAAATGGTGGAAACCAAATAAAAGTAGAATGAGAGGGACATATCAGCTTCCTGGAGTGAATTAATTACTGCAATGGAACATTCAATTTAGTTCTGAGCTTCCTGGAAAGCAAAGCAAAACGAAAAACACACCAACCTATAAAGTTCCTCATTAGCAAATTAAAGGAAGCTTACAAGTTTGAGTATGGATAGAAATATTTTCTGATACTGAATTTTAGTAGGTGTTCTTATATAGTTACCTTGATAAGGATGACACATTACTAATATCCTGGGTACCATCTTTGACCATCATTTTTATGTCTAGATGCTTCTCCAAATTGTTCTTTTTAAACATCTAGATGATACTACCAGAAGGGTTAGGTATTTCAAGACATACCAGAGCTATCTTAATTAAAGAACTGAATTGAGATTGAATGGGATAAACTCCTTGTGGATATCAAGCATTCACAAGAAGCATTTGTAATGTGTACTCAAACACTATGGCTGTCTTCCCCTTGTTGAAAAGCCTAAGTACATTTTGGTGAAGGCCAAGGGGATCAGCTATACTGATTTTCACAAGGAAACACACAGAGAAACCCTAGCTCCATTTCCCTTCAGAGATTTAACAGCTTGGGTTCATAAAAGCTCCAACTTGGAAATGGGGGAAATCTGTGTTCAAATAAAACCAGCACTCTGGGAGCAGGTGATGTTAAAATCCCCAAGAAAGGCTAGGTAGGATTTCTGCGGGTGCATCCCTCTCCTACCAGATTTGCGCTACATCCAAAGACACCACAATTCAAAAGGAGGTACAAGGTTCAAAATTAGGTACAAAGGCCTACAGAAAAAAATCCAGTGAGATAATTCTTAATGCCCTCTCAACATCCAACTTACAAGGAGAGTTGAAAATGGAACTTTAGAGACAAGACTTTCAGTGACAATTTTTAGAAAACCAGTGGTATGCTGAGGGCTTCCTTCATCCCTGCACACAAATGGAAGAGACGCATGCCCTTCCTCTCACCATAGAGGGGCTTACGGAGAACTTAAAATGTGTCGCCTTTAGTTTGGGAGATTCAGAAGGTTGGAACTGCCTGGAAAACCTACAGGGACCTGCTAGTGGCCTTGATGCCCGAGTGAGGAGAGAGGGCTGGGCGAGTGAGTGAAGGAAAAAGAATGCAGGGAGCAGACCATGCATGCTGAGATTACCAGCATGGAGACTTCGCTGCTGCCCCTCGAGTCATCTCAGGGTGGGGTAAAGGGGTTTCGGCTGGGAGAAGCAGAGACATCACTGGATTTCCAGGAACAGAGGGAGAGTAAGCACACTCTGGAATCTAGGTGCGTTGAACTTTGTTGTCCTGGAGCTTACAGGTGCTGGCCCGGGGATGCTGAGGTGGAGGATGGGGGTGGTATCTCTGAAGAAGACTAAACTGTAATCCTGACCAAGTCTTGAGAAGGCTAGAACTTTCCAGCTCCCTCTCCAGATCTCCCTTTTCCTCCAGTTGCGTGTGTGTGTGTGTGTGTGTGCGCGTGCCTGCATGTTTGGGGGGGGCGGCGGGGTCAGAAACTACAGTGAGCAGTTATAGGAGGAGAAGGAGGGAAGGAAAGTGACCCACAGCTGCCCTTCCTCCCACAGCTGGCCTGAGCTAGAAGCCAGGAGAGGCCTCAGCTTTAAATCTGGTTCAGAGTTTTCATTAGTACATAGGAATGGACGTTTTTATTTCTGGATTGAGACTCATTTTTTTAATTTCAGTGACTACAGGCCTCTTTTTTAGCTAAGATGGACCTGAGAAGTCAGAGGGTCTGCCTAGATTTCCTTTCAGAGCCAGGGGGAAGAGCCCATAATACAAGGTTTAAGGGATCTTTGAAGATGGAACCAAGCTTCTGGGTGATGCCTGCCCCCAGTCGCACTGGCACAAAGTAGCAGGTACATAAGCAGGCCCATCGCTGCCCTGAAACAGGGACAATGAGAGAGTGGAGTCCACCGAGCTCAGGCTTGGTATTCCAGCCTGTTCAAGGGAGAGGCCCATCCCTGGAGGCAAAGCAGGACGCCAAGCTCACTCTGGCACCAAAGAGTCTGGGAAGTGAGGACGCTGGTGGAGAGGCTCCCAGATCCTGGTGGGGAGGGACCAGGCATGGAGGCTTCTGAACCACCCTAGGGTCAGGTCTAGCCCCTGGGGGCCCCGCCCAGATGAAAAGCTCCTCCATCTGATAACACCCAGAAAAGTGAGCCCAGGTGATGCACCCTCCTGCCCTAGGCTCTGGTAAAGAAAATGAGTTTAGAGCCCCAATCCAAAGAATGTGTAATTAGAATCTGCATGTAGACACAGACAGACAGGTCGTACCTGCCCTCACACAACTAAGAGTACTCCAGGCACTTTGGAAGAAAGGCACTGGGAAAACACAAGGTAGTAGTATTATCACTTCATTATAATTAGAACCTACAAGTCAAGTCTTGAAAGACATTTATAGCTCATCTTTACTTGTTTAGGTAAGCTTCCCAGAAAGAGCAGGGAAAAATAGACTTGGACTTTTAAAATTTAGGCAAGAAACAGATGGGTCTGTGGGTCAGGGCCACTATCTAGAGCTCCTCTATGTTAAAGCTACCCTTTGGGGCTGAGGTATATTAACTCTTAGAACCTAAAAGTTCATCATGGTAAAAAAAAAAAAAAAAAAAATAGGCTTGTTTTTTAGCCTTGGAGGGCTCCAGGCCAACTGGAAGCTTCTACCTGCTGTGAAGTAATGTGACCGGTAAAATAGCTGGTAAATTATCCATGACTCAGCATCTGATGAGTGATGTGTCCACAAAGCAGAGCATGAAGAGAGGATGCTCAACAAGTATCTAGGGGAACCCCAATGTTTCCTGTTTATTACAGGGCTTATTGTCTTGTTTGAGGATAATTCAGACTCATTGGCCTTTTGCCTCTCACCTCCTGCCTCTATTAGAGGCCAGGAGGTGGCAGAGTGGGGCCAAAGGGGGAAATGCTCCCTGCTTATTTAGGTACAAAGGGCAACTCTGGTAGGAAAATCCACGTGAGCAGGTGAGGGCTGATGGTTGCCATGAGTCTCTTGTCTCTGTGGATTTCAGGCCCCTCTTCTCAGAGCACTTTGGAAGAAAAAAATCCAGAAATGCCTGTGATTGGCAGGGACACTGAAACCAGGGATGCGTAGACATGACGCAAAGAGTCACACCATGTGCGTTGCAGCAAGGTCTGAGGCTTTGTGGCTGATGAAGACAAGTGTTGCATAACAACAGCCTACGAAAAACCGGTTTTAAAGGGCTTGTGTGCCTGTGTCAGAGTCAATATGGACTTAGTGGAGATGCAGTCAGGGATGACCTGCTTCTGTTCACCTCCTATTCCCAAAACATAGGCTCCTAGGCTTCCTGGGCTATCCAGGGCCCTGCTTCATGCCTGGCACTGCCTGTCTCATACTCTGAATCCTTTTCTGAGTGCTGTTTCCCTTCTCCACTCAGTTGTTGTTCAGTCGCTTCCCACTCTTTGCGACCCCGTGGACTGCAGCCCGCCAGGTTTCCCTGTCCTTCACTATCTCCCAGGGTTTGCTTACACTCGTGTCCATTGAGTTGGTGATGTCATCCAGCCATCTCATCCTCTGTCGCCCCCTTCTCCTCCTGCCTTCAGTCTTTCCCAGCATCGGGGTCTTTTCCAATGAGTTGGCTCTTCTCATCACATAGGTGAAGTATTGGAGCGTAAGCTTCAACATCAGTCCTTCCAATGAATATTCAGGGTTGATTTCCTTTAATACTGACCACTCAGTCCTTATATTCCAAACTTACCCATCCTTATCTCTCTCTTAGGGACTCTTGAGTGTTTGAAAATTAAGTGTTGAATTAACATATCCCTTCATAGCATTTTATTGTACTTAACTTTGTGGAGCTGTGCCTTCCAAAAGGAGACTGGTATGAGCCTCTGAGGCATTGTGTAGCACAAGGGGTGGGTAACTGGGAATAGAATATTCCAACTGCACCAGATACACGCCTGAAAAGGATCTTTTATTCAATGTTGTTCTGAGTTTCTTGGCTGCTATCCTCACTCAGATAAGTTTTCCTCTTTCTGAATGTCTAATCTCTTGGTTTGTCACAACTCACAATGAAAACAAACAAATTTTACTTACGCCCTGCCCCCCAACTACAAGTGTTGTAGCAATTTTTCCGTGGGTGGGAAGAAACTGAAGAGTCCACATCAGGAACTTGAGAAAAGGAAACTTCACTTCTTCAGTGACCACTATGTATTTTTCACTGACACGGGGTTTCACTGAAGTAAGGAGTATTTTGGATGCCTTCTGGATGATTTGGTACAAAAATCCATTGTCGAGAGAACATGGTTATTAGCAGCAAACCGTACAACCCCTTAACTGTTTCTTCACAGGCTCTAACCATGGAGTTTAGAGCCAAGTGCCAGCTCTTCGTGCTAAAAATGTTCACAATTTGGTCTGTGCCGGCAGTGAAGACTGCAGTGTGAATATGCGAATTCTCGCTCCAAATTGGCTAGACACACACTCTGTAAATGTCATTTCTCAGGCGCCTATTTTATCAGAGAAACCGAATTTCACCAGCGACACTGACACTAGCTGATGATGTCGTGCAAGTTCTGGATCTTGCAGGGAGGAGATCTTTTAAGGCCCCTTTCAATACAACTGGCGTGCTTCTCACTTTCAAACCTTTTTAGGATGAGGTTAAATCCACAAATCACTCTACAAATCTGACAAAGTGAAAATCAAACGCATTACTTTTGCAAACCGCTCAAGTCCCCTTTCTCCTTTACAACATCTGATGTAACTGCCAATGTAATTGCTTTCTACCAATGGAATAATATGGGTTCGATATACACCAAAATGGGGCTTCCCTGGTAACTGAGCTGGTAGAGAATCAGCCTGCAACGCAGGAAACCCCGGTTCAATTCCTGGGTCAGGAAGATCCCCTGCTGAAGGGATCGGCTACCCAGTCCAGTATTCTTGGGTTTCCCTGGCAGCTCAGATGGTAAAGAATCTGCCTACAATGTAGGAGACCTGGGGTTGATCCCTGGGTTGGGAGGATCCCTTTGGAGGAGGGCATGGCAACCCATTCCAGTATTCTTGCCTGGAGAATCCGCATGGTCAGTGGAACCTGGTGGACTAAAATCCATGGGGTCACAAAGAGTTGGACACGACTGAGCAACAAAGCACAAGAACATACACCAAAATGAAGAACTGAAAATGCATTACGAATTTAAAATACAGAATTTTATATAACAAGATGACCATCTTTGACCTCCTTTAAAAATTAATGTCATCATCTCCAATGTATTTTTTGACCATGCAAAGTCAGTATCAGGTAAACTTCAAATTCTAATTCTAGGGTAAGAGATGCTGTCTCAAAATGGAATAAACTGTTTTCTTCCAGAATCATTAGATGCTTGTATAGATACGCAATAAAAGCATTAAACTGACAGATAAGCTGGTCTCTAGGTATTTATTAACCTGAGAAAGGACATAGAGAAATATACCATGTATATAATCTTCAATCAGATACTCTGCTTTGCTTCAACATGAGCTTCACTAAGGTTTGTACTCAATAGAACTACTGTCTATGTATATTTAAATGTAATATAATTTTCCCACTAAATGGAAAATTTAGTGAAAATGTGTGTCGTTATTTTGGCAGGCAATGAATAACAAGACTAGGGAGCTACATGTTCAGTAAATTTAAAGTTGAAAATGAGCATTTGTTGTTCAAGTTACAATAAATTCTTGTTTGCCCAGAATCCAAATTGCTTGAGATGTCAAAAAAAAAAATGCTTTGGAAATATTCTGCTTTTATGGTTTTTATGATGTGACTAGCAACCAAGCTTTCACCCTAGGATATCTGCCATCTGAGGTTCTAGTCCTCTGCTCGAGGTTCTGTGCCCATGGGAGGGCCCTGAATGGTTCTGAAGGGTTGCGTGTGCCCAAGGCCCAAAGACAACACCCACAGAGCAAAGAGGCAGGAAATTGCTGTGACTGAGTGTGTGGATGGCAGCTGGCAGCTGGCCTGGGTTCAAAGCCCTGCCAGACCATGTAGCTGCTGTGTGACTTTGTGCCAGTTATTATTCTGTTTTAGTTTCAGTTCCCTTATCTGTTAATGTACATCATAGACTTGTGAAGAATATATAGAATGTAGTGTTTAGCATAATACCGTCACTTAGAACAATAAACATAGGCCATAAACGTCAGTGATTATTATTCCCAAATGTTTCTCTCCCAATGGATCCCAACCTTCAGTCTATGCTTTGACCTGACTAAATATAACAATAGGACCATATTTGGGAGGGTTACCATAGAAACGCCTATCACCTTTCTATTGCCCCAGGTACAGCTCCTAAAACCCCATCATTTGAGCAAGTGTCAACAGAGTATATTTGGAAGATGAACACAAGTGTTACTATTAGCAATAACAACTGCAAACACTTTTCTGCAAGTGTTACATCCTCTGCCTTGGAAGTCAGTGAAAATACAGGGCTCTACCCCAAGTCAAACCAGAACCCCCAAGCTCCTGTTCCCTGTGTCTCCAAACAACAGGCTCACCATTCATCTTGGCCTTCTGACCAATTACAGCTTTTCTCACTCCTCACAATGATTGTGCACTCTAGATTTAAGAGGAGCAGATCTCCTTTCATCTAGGCCAGTGCAGAGCAAGCATGAAGGAGACATTTGTTTCTCTTGCTTGCTTGACTGTCAGGTCTTTGGGAGCTGGCCAAGGACAAAGGACAGCACCTTGGGGAACCACAAAACCAGTGTCCACTGCCTGGCTATCATAGGCCATGCAGACCTCTGGGGTTTTCACTTTTCTAGGGCACTCAAGCACTATGACAAGGACCTCCCACCCAACACGTGGTTAGAGCTGGCGTGCCCCTCCCTACAGTGTCTCAGGGGACTCGCAAGGAGCTTACTTGCCTCCCAGTCACCTGTTTTCCAGATTTCTTGCTTCCACTGCACCCCTGAACTACTGCATGTCTTGTTTCCTAGAAGTCCTCCGTTCTCCCCACTGTTCAGTCCCATGCTGGCCCTAATTCCTACATTTTTGCCAAAGCACCACCAACAGGAGGCTGTGGTATGTAGCAGCATTTGGAGCAATGGAGAGGTGACAAGAATAACAGGAACAACAAACCTCAGGATATGAAAGCCTATCAATGATTGTCACCTGGGGGAATTCCCTGCTGGCCTTAGACCCTTTTTTTTTTTTTTTTTTAGCTATTGGAGTATAGTTGCTTTACAGTGTTGTGTTAGTTTCTGCTGCCTACCAAAGTGAATCAGCTGTATGTTTACATGTATCCCCTCTTTTTAGACTTCCTTCCCATTTAAGTCACCACAGAGCACTGAGTGGAATTCCCTGTACTATCTAGGTACCATTTCCCAGGTCTCCCCTCTGCAGGCCTTTCCTCCCTTTGTACGGCCAGTCTTCTCCGGATTCACATTTCTGTCTCATGCACAGCACCTAGCTCTCCATTGCTTGCTCCCCACTAAACTCCTATCTACCTTTGCATGTCTATCAGCTCCCTCAAGGTGCTTTGCTAAGCGGGGATCTCTGCCTTTGAGGTTCTGCCCTTAAGCTGCATAATGATCTGAGAGAAGCTTTGCAAACATATGATCAAAGTTATAACTTGGACATCTGTTCCCCACAATCTCTGTAAGAGAGAGGAGAACAGTATAGTGGATAGGATAGGGTACCAGTGTGGCTTGATGTCAGAGATCCACAACAACAGTGGCTGAAATAGAATTTTAGCTTCTCCACACAGAGACGTCTGATTTGGACCTCGGGCACTGTGGAGTCCTTGCATCTGATTGCTCTTTCCCTAAGCTGTCTTCATTGCCCAGTTCCACATGGCACACGGCTATGTTCCAGTCAACTTAGCAAAAAGGAGCAGAGAGCCAGGGGAAGGGCTGCGTCCCTCAGGCATAACCTGAAAGTCACCTATATCATGTTCTTTCATATCTTTTGGCCAAAATGTAATCCCATGCCTGCAAGAGAGGCTATGAATCAAAGTCTTTGTTTTAGGTGACCATGTGCCCAGCTAAAAATCGAGGCTACTCCAGAACTTTGCCCTTCAGTACTGTAGCCACTAATTCCAAGTGACTACGGAAACAACCTAAGTGTCTGACACCAGGGGAATGGATAAAGAAGATGTGGCACATACACACAGTGGAATATTACTCAGCCATAAAAAAGGAATGAAATTGGGTCATTTGTAGAGACGTGAATGGACCTAGAGAATGTCATAGAGAATGAAGTTAGTCAAAAAGAAAAAAAAATACTGTATACTAATACATATATGTGGAATTTGAAAAAATTGGTACAGATAATTTTATTTACAAAACAGAAATAGAGACACAGACATAGAGAGCAAATATAGGGATACCAAAGGGATAATGGGGGGGTCAGATGAATTGGGAGATTGGGATTGACATATATACACTACTGGCACTGTGTATAAAATACATAACTAATGAGAGCCTACTGCACGGCCCAGGAAACTGTACTCAATGCTCTGTGGTGACCTAGATGGGAAGGAAATCCAGAGAAGAGGGGACATATGTGCACGGATAGCTGGTTCATTCTGCTGCACAATACAAGCACAATATTGTAAAGCAACTATACTCCAATAAATATTTTTAAGAAAATTAATGAAAAGAAATCTAAATTAGTCAAAAATTCAAATTCAGTTCTTCAGCCAGTCTAGCCACATTTCAGGTGCCCAACTGCCACGAGTCAAGTGCCATGGCTCATGGCAACAGCACTGCACGATGTGGATATAGAACATTTTCATCATCACAGCAGGTTTGACTGGACAGTGCTGCTGGAGCAGAAAGAGTGGGACACTAGGGCAGGACTCGTAGTCACCATCACCAGCAGTGTAAAGATTCACTTTGCCTCTCTCACAAGGAGGTGCCTTCGGGCAGAGGACTTTGTCCAGTGCTGCTCTGTGCTCTGGTTGCTCACTCGTTTGAGCGTGCCCTGCAGCTGTTCACCAGACAATATCATGGGCCGAGGATCTAACCGAGGCCTGGCACATAGTAGGCAGTCACTAGATGTCAGTTCCCTATGTGTCTCCTACCCACCAAGCCCTCATCCACACTCACGGTGCCCCTCCCCTGTACAGAACTTATTTTCAGAGTCCTACACTACCTCCCTGAGGCATCATTAATCACTCCCCCATCACAGAACCCCATCCCAATCACAGAAGGTGATTTTTTTCTTGGGCTCCAAAATCACTGTGGATGGTGACTGCAGTCATGAAATTAAAAGATGCTTGCTCCTTGGAAGAAAAGCTATGACCAACCTAGACAAAAAGCAGAAATGTCATTTTGCTGACAACGGTTTCCGTATAGTTAAAGCTATGGTTTTTCCATCCGTCATGTACGGATGTGAGAGTTGGACCATAAAGAAGGCTGAGTGCTGAAGAACTGATGCTTTCAAATTGTGGTGCTGGAGAAGACTGTTGAGAGTCCCTTGGACAGTAAGAAGATTAAATTAGTCAATCATAAAGGAACTCAATCCTAAATATTCATTGGAAGGACTGACGCTGAAGCGCCAATACTTTGGCCACCTGATGCAAAGAGCTGACTCTTTGGAAAAGACCCTGATGCTGGCAAAGATTGAGGGAAGGAGGAGAAGGGGGCAACAGAGGATGAGATGGCATCACCGACTCAATAGACATGAGTTTGAGCAAACTCCAGGAAGTGGCGAAGGACAGGGAAACCTGGCATGCTGCCATCCATGGGGTGGCAAAGAGTTGGACAAGACTTAGTGACTGAACACTATCACAAAAGAGGATTTGAGACTTGGCCAAGGTGAGGGAGCAAAGTGTCTACCAGGGTAGGGCCTCCAGCTCTCTCTTGCTCTGCTCATTAATGTCCCATTCGATGCAGGGGAAAGCCTGACAGTGACAGATGACCACATTCTCAAGCTTTTTTTAAGAATTCATGGGAGAAAATAATCACATATACTTGCAGAAGAAAAGGAGGTTATTCTCTCTAACTAACCCAGCCCTCAGCAGGCACATCTGTCTCAGACAATACTTGCTGGGAGCATTCTGGACCACCTGAGACCCATACCAACTCTTTATTCTGAAGGACTGCTGGAACCTTGAAGCTGGGTCAGTTTGTCCCCTTGACCTTTTGCTTCTGGGAGGTCTGTGACCTTAGATTTCCTTTCTTTAGATCAGGAATTAACAAGCTGAGACATACTGTCCAGAGCTGCTGGAGGCTAAAGGAGTGAAGGAGGAAGCCAAGGGTGTGGAAAAGTTTCAGCATTGGTCCCTCAAGTCAACATCTGTGTTTGGGTTCTTTGGAAAAAAGGAGGAAGCATGAAATTGCTAATTCTTAAATTTCGTGGGGTCACTGGCCTGTATGAGAGTTTGAGACTGTCTCCTCACAAAAATGCATGTACACACCAAAATCTACAAACATCTTAGAAAGTTTGTGTACCTACTTAATTAAATTATGTTACCATTTGACTTGGAGTCCCCGATTATCATCGCAGTGGCTTCTAAAAATTTTATGAGAGAGCATTATCAGCTTTTAACAAGTCCTCCGGGATCCCAAGCTCATTAAGGGCCAGGCTTCATAGAGGCCAGTTGTAGACTGATGTCACAGCTTGTACGCTCCATTTTCCTTCCTTTTTTTTTTCTTTCCTTTTTTGGATTTCTTTGTTTCTGGGAATATGAGGAACTCCTTCTCTAGAATGACACCCCAGGGATAAAGTCAGCCACAGACACCAGGCTGAGAAAATACCGGAAGGTTCAGCCAGGAGCTCAAATAACCCAGATTGGAAGATAGGGAAATGAAAGTGCATGAGAAATGAAAATGCATGAGGCTCAACTGCACAACTTTCAAACGAGAAAATAAAATTTCTGATTTGAAGTCTCCTTGGGGAGATTCTTCTTTGCTCTGTGATGGGAACAAAAGGTTATTGCCTTGGTGGATGGTGGATGTTTTTTCATTAGCGTGTGGGCGGCTTGATGTGAGGCTTCCTGAGGCCTCTTGGCTCAAGTGCAGGGACTGAAGTGTGAGTGGAGGGTGGAGTGAAGCGAGGAGGGGCCACACAGGCAGAGACTGGATCCTTGTCTGCTGGGGCTGCCATCTATGACACTTTGAGCTCTTCCTGCTTTGCCCAGGGCTGCATTTGCTGGGGCAGCTGGTGTTCATAGCTTTGGAAGTTCTGCCCATTCAGCCAGTGGTTCTCAGCCCTGGCTGGACATTAGGCCCCCCTGGAGAACATTAAAATCACTGCTGCCCAGACAC
Organism: Antilocapra americana; assembly: GCA_007570785.1. Lineage (NCBI taxonomy): Eukaryota > Metazoa > Chordata > Mammalia > Artiodactyla > Antilocapridae > Antilocapra > Antilocapra americana. Next base: position 12,370,803 of record ML662449.1, on the reverse strand, counting down.
TGCTCTTTGACTGGTCTGGAGTGGATTCCAAGATCCCTGGAAATAAACACTCCCTGGGTGATCCCAGCACTCACCTAGGGTAGAGAATCATCACTCTCAGTGTTATTGAAACTATCGTAGGTTTTCTGAGGAGCTGTAGAGAATTTAGAAACTCAATAATCAGAGAAAAGCTAAAAGGACTGTTCTTTTAACAAACATGACTACCCTAGAGAGAGAAAAATCGTGTTGCCCAAGAAGGTTGACCAGGAAAATGGGCTGTGGGTACATTTGTCCTCCTTTTAGTCCTTAAATAACAGATTCTGATCAGCTTTGGTAACAAAACTGAAGTTCTGTTAAGTACTTAATGAGAGCTTCCAAAGAGAATTAATCACGAATGAGTTTAATACTATTCCAGTTAGGTGTGGGTTAAATAATGCACGGCATAAAAATCCAAACCAAACAGAGATCAAGTAGGCTGCGGGAGTCCCTCTGGTTAGGGAGGGAGTGGATGTGCTTGAAGGTGGGGAAGGTTCGCTGTGCACGTTACTTGACAATAAAATCTGGTGATTTTGACAGCAAAAGGAACGCAGATGTATAGAACAGACTCGTGGACTTTGTGGATGAGGGTAAGGGTGGGATGATATGGGAGAAGGGCATTGAAACAAGCTAATTATCATATGTCTAATCAATCGCCAGCCCAGGATTGATGCTCGGGGCTGGTGCAGTGAGATTTCCCGGTGGGGAGGGAGGAGGGACGGGGGTTCTGGAGGGAGAGCATATGTAAACCCATGGTGATATCATGACATTGTATGGCAAAAACAATAAAAAAAAAAAAAAAACTGGTGATTTTGCACTTCGTTATGGTTTAATATTATTCCAATGAGGTTAGATGTCACTTTTCTTCCAACTAGATTATTCTTGTTTTTAGGAAGCAGACAGAAGGTTAAGGGTGACCCCTGGAGACTGGTCAGTCATATATCAGAGCAATCAGTAAGTTGGAGGTTTTAATTCAGGTTCCCACAGAAGCATGCTCTAAAACAAGGATTATATTAATAGGGCAAGTGGTTCATTTGGGAGATGATGCTAGGAAACATTGGAAAGACAATGGAGAAGGGAGAAGGGAAGAAAAGAGGGTACAGAGGATCTGTCATCAAGCAGTTACCACTGAGGGCAACTGGATTGCCATGCAACCATGCAGACAGGCCTCGGTCACCCTGAGATGCAAGGAAGCTGGGCTGGTTATCCACCAAGTTCCCATCCACCATAGACTGAGGGCTACTTCTAGGATATTAACTCTCCTCTTCTGGCTACAAGGCCTAATGTGCTCCCCTGGCCAGATCAAAGCTCTCAGACAGAGAGGCAGGTATGGGAAATAAGCAGTCTTTGGCATACAGAGTTCATATGCGCAAGGCACTACCAGTGTCTGCTGCAGTGGATGAACACTGACAGTAAAGGAGTCATCCATCCATCCATCCATCCACCCATCCAATAGAATCATGAACAAGTGATGTGTGTGCTCAGTCGCTCAGTCCTCTCTGACTCTTTGTGACCCCATAGACCATAGCCCTCCAGACTTCTCTTTCCATGAAATACTAGAATTCAATTCTAGTATTGTATTCAATACTAGAATACAAGAGTCGAGTGCCATTTCCTCCTCTAAGGGATCTTCCCCAGTCAGTGATCAAACCCACCTCTCCTTCATCTCCTGCATTGGCAGGTAGATTCTTTACCACTGAGACACCTGGGAAGCCCTCAATCAAGTGGCAGACATATACAATTCAGATTAAGGGCTGGTTACATAAACGCTTACAGATTTCTGTACAGTGGCTTTTCAGAGAAGAACCAGAAGGGTACACCTGTCCACTATATTTCTCTTTATCTGCCGGCTAGTCTCCTAGCCCACTTGATCATTAAATCTAGGAAGTATTGTTTACTCTGATTCTCCAAAATAAAAAAATCTGTGGTGCTTAAAACTTCCTTCCACCCCCCACTCCCACTCCAGTGCTCAAAAACTCAATGACAGGTTGGCAGGTGGAGTCCCCTTGGTTCTGGCCTATAAGAGATAAAGGGAGGAAAGTCACTTGGTAAGAGTCATTGACACTAAAAGAGATGAAAATGACCTACCCAAGCTGGGCTGGATCTCCCGACCATTTCGCCATTGTTAAATACTCTGCTTCTGTCAAAGGAGCCTTTGTCATGACCTCTAGACCCAACCCAAAGCATGGATTCTTCAACAATTTCCTGATATTTCTTTATACTAATCGAGTAATCAAAGACATTCTTACCAGTAAGAAGCCAGGAGTGAGCAAGAACCCAGGGTCACTGCAGGGAGAGGGGAGGAATCATTTCTGGTGAGTGAAATTCAAATGCAGTCACTTCATCCCTTAACAGAGCCAAACAGAAACACCTACTAAATCTTCAGGCTTCAAAAAGCAACTAGGGATCTGCAGAATCAAATAATCTCACTCAATCCTGGGCCTCCCTTTCTGCAGAGCAGGGTTTAGGGTGAGGCAAAGGCCAGGGAAGGAAGAAGTGGAGGGGGCCCCCCGAAGGAGGGGCTTGTGGAGTGAAGGGATGGTGCCACCTGGCACAGAGTTCCTGTTTTTGCTCCATGTGCTCATCTCAGGAGGTGCCATCAGTCAGAGAGACAGCAATTGCCCTTCTGGGAGAGTTTGCTCATAATTTACTAGTCCACTTCTCACATTCTCTGCTGCATCCCTTAAAATTAACAACAAGTTGTTGTGTGGGGTTCACTGAGGACATTTGAACCATAACATAATCTCTTCTTCTTACTTCAGCATGCCCAGAAAAACTATCAATTAAATTTCTAGGGCTTCTCTAAATACGTTAGATTAAAGACATACATTAAATGCATCAAGGTGCCTCCCAAATTATGATTTTTTTTTAGAGACAAAACTAATGTAGCCCTAGAGTCTTCTCCAGTTCTGGCAGACTTAAAAATTATCTTCATGGCCTTTTCTGATTATAAAAATAATTCACCTCATAAATATTCAAACCAAACAGAGATGAAGTAGACTGCAGGAGTCCCTCAGGGTCAGGGTCGGGGTTAGGAGCAACACAAAGCCAGGAGTGTCTGCTATGCATGTTACTTGGCAATAAAACCTTGTGACCTTGCACTTGCACAGGGCACTAACAGCAAGACAGCTCCATCGCCACAGTTGCATGGACCTCTTTCAGATGTCCCACCTCCTGGGGATGGAGGGGTGGAGGCCTCAGGCTCCTGGCCTATTCTGTTCTGTGTATCATGAAACACAATTCCACAATTCCATACATGCTCACTGAGTGCCAAGCTCTACGATGCTGATGAGCTGGGCAGACAAAAGAGACAGATCGCCTCTCTCCATGGATGGTCTGAAGGGAGAGAGACCTAAAGAAAATTGGCCACACTCCTCATGCACAATTGTAATCAGTGATGAGAATTCCTGAGGAAGGGAAACTGGTCCTAAGAGAACAGGTAACAGAGGACTCTGCCCTAGATGGGATTGAGGACAACTTCCCTGACGAGATGATGCTGAGATCAGAAGGGATGGGGCAGTGAGGTGGGAGCCCTGGGTGCTGCAGATGGTGGGGACAGCATGTGCAAAAGCCATGTGGTAGGAGGGGATCTCTGCAGTTCTAGGAAGGCTTGCAGGGAACAGAGAATTGTGGATAATGCAGTGGAATCAGGCAACGTTTGTCAGTCAGTCTAGGGGTCTGGAAAAATTCAGAAGGGTTTAAGCTGGATTTGAGCATGTGGATCAGTAGGGGGTGCCTGGTGGTGGGGGGGGAAGCATGCTGATGCTGGTCACAGCTGGAGGGTGGATAGGGCAGGGCAAGAGTAGTGGCTGCATTATTGACGGGTATTACCCCAGCTTGTGGTCTACTGAGATTGTCCTGGCCAAAGCAACTGGACATGCCTGGGGCTGGCATGTGCCTCCAAAGCCTCTTACGGCCACAAACAGAGCATTACTGTTTCTGTAACTGGCTTCCAGACCCTAGACCACCCTGCCAGCCCAACTGCATCAGTTTCCCTGAGGACGCTTCCTTGAAAGTGTTAGCTGCTCAGTCGTGTCCGACTCTTTGTGACTCCAAGGACTCTAGCCTGCCAGATTCCCTTGTCCATGGAATTCTCTAGGCAAGGATACTGAAATGGGTAGCCATTCCGTTCTCCAGGGGATCTTCCCAACACAGGAATTGAACCTGGGTCTCCTGCATTGCAGGCAGTCTCTTTACCACCAGAGCTACCCGAGAAGTCCACTGCTATACATATCAATTCTTATTTAGAAGGTCTCAGGAGGGCCCAGGAATCCAGTTTTAAAGCTTCTACAGGAGACTCAGACGTGTGTCCATATTTTTTCTGGCTTTCTCCACACAGATTTGCTTGGGAAGATGGTGTTGGACCTTGGACTGAGCACTGGGTGTTAATTTAGTTCCACTGCTCCTAACAGTGTGACCTCAAACAAATGGCTACATGTCATGAACCTCGACTTCACCATCTGTAAAATGGGCATCATATTTATTTTCTTCCTGTGTGCCTGGGGGGGCATGGAGAGTGTTTTGAAGATCTAATGAGATGCTGAATTTGAAAGTTTAACACAAATACGTGATATTCTTTACCTACAAACAAACTATAGTTTCCAGCGTGGATAAGGCATTCAGATTTTATTGCTTGGTGCTTTGGCTGTTTTTTCTCTGGTTACGTTTTCTAAGTGAAAGCTGTCTAAAGGCATTGATGCTTGGTTCCAAAGGCATCCTCCCTATTCTCTGAGGAAGGGGTGGTCTCCCTCCCCCTTTCCTAAGGGTCTGTCCTCCCTCTAGGCAATGGCCACAGTGTCCCCTTTCACGTGCTCATACACTCGTCCCCACTGTGACCAGCATTGCTGTTCCCGCTGCCTCTTGTTAAATGTGCTAGGCATTTTACACTTATTATTAAAAGTTACCCCCATCACCCTCATTAAAGATAAGGAAACTGAGCTGTAAAGAGGTCAAATAATTTACTGAGGGTCATGTGGCCAGGAAAGCAAGGAGCTATTTGAACTGATGAACCACTCTCTTATACCATTATTTGTAGGAGGCATCTGACCACTAGTCTTAAATTTTACCTTTGCCTTTCTTCCAGAGGAATAAGAGTGTCATAAGGCAATGGTGACTCTTCAAGCGAGTATAGATACAACCCTGAGTCTCATTAAGCAGTGGGAATACTCATAAGATTGTGAGCCTCCTCAGGGCAAGGACATACTCATTCATCATTGCGTGAATGGCACAGAGCAAGTGTTTGGTGAAGTTTGTTGATGAATGAAGCATTGACACAGTTTACACAATGGCACAACATAACATTTATCCCATGAGATGATTTTTATACCTATTAGAAGGAAGACAAAGGTGAGGCTCAATGACTTGCAGGGCTACAGGGTGATGTGCTGCAGAGAACACCATCATGGAAGTCAGATGGATGGACTACAGCTTTGTTCACAATAGTTATCATGTGACTACCTGGCACTAAACTAGGTACTCATCCCCTGGAATCTCCACATTGTGTGTTTGCATGTTCGGTCACTCAGTTGTGCCGACTCTTTGCAATCTTATGGTTGCAGCCTTGTAGCCTGTCAGGCTCCTCTGTCCATGGGTTTCCAATCCTCACTTTACTCATAAGTGAAATGGAGATGTTTATAGCACCATTTACATAGTATTTTCTTGAAGTTAAATAAGATGATGCATAAAAGCATCAGGCACAAAGTAAGTGCTCAGTAAATACTGGTTCTTGCTAGTGGAAATAGAACTGATGAATTCTGGTCACTTGGCTTCAATTAAATGTTCTTTGCTCTAGATGCGAAGTATGTGACCAGTATGTTTATACCAAACAAATACATAGCAGAATATTAGAGAATTTATGAAAATACTTACCCAAAGAGTTGGCATTTGCACTGATGGAAACCAAAGTAGTAGGACCCTTGGGACTGAACACAGGTGTGTGCCTCGGACAAACTAAATTTCAAGTTAGTCTGTGAAACTAAGAAAGCTGGTCCCCTCTGCTTCTAACTACAGTGTCCAGCACACTGGCCCTGGCTCATTGTCACCAACTAATTTCAGTCGTTACCTGAGGTATCACTTGAGAATGGAATCCATCTATTCAACAATCATTTATTGGGCATCTATTGTACCAGCCACTGTGATAGGAGTCAGGATGTGATGGCAAGCCTAAGAGGCTGTGTCCGAAACTGCATGAAGTTGTGAACTAGTAGCAACACTGGAGAGGCTCTTCTTAGCCCTAGAGAATCTTGGCACCTGAAGAGCCACACCCCTGGTGGAACATAGGATCACTTGGGCAGATGGTGACCAGTGTCTATTATTTTTAATCTTTTTTAAAATTTTATTTTTTAATTGTAGGAAAATTGCTTTACAATGTTGTGTTGGTTTCTGCCATGCAACAACTCAAATCAGCCAAATTATACATACATCACCTCCCTCTTCCCTGGTGGCTCAGACTGTAAAACGTCTGCCTACAATGCAGGAGAACAGAGTTCAATCCCTAGGTCGGGAACATCTCCTGGAGAAGGAAATAGCAACCCACTCCAGTATTCTTGCCTGGAAAATCCCATGGATGGAGGAGCCTGGTAGGCTATAGTCCATGGAGTCGTAAAGAGTCAGACATGACTGAGCAACCTCCCTTTTCATCCCATCCCTCTAGGTCATCACACAGTGCCAAGCTGGATTCCCTGTATTTTATATCAACTTCTCACCAGCAATCTATTTTACACATGGTACTACTGTACATAGGTCAATGCTACTCAGGGTCAGTTATAGTCCATTTTCTCTTAGTGGTAAAGTTGTGAACAAGTCTCAAAGCCCATTTCTGCTTGGAGGAAATACAGGTAAGAAATGATCAAGGAAACAAAACAGAGAGGAATAGAGTCCAAGGATCCATGAAAACATCTCCTGATGGTAGATACCCTCTGCCTGCAGAGAGAGCCCCATGCCTCATCCTGATGTAATCTGACCATCCTTTACAATGCTCTCCCCAGGGATGTGTGTTCTTGGCTGGATGGAACAAGGAAGGGAGTCCTTTGATCTTCCATGATGAGACTTACCTCCCTTCAGTGTAGATTCACAGAGACGGTAGCTTAGTAGAGAGATTTAAATTATCCAAAATTAACTACTGGAAACATAAAACAACATTTACAAGAGACTAAACAACATTTATGGTCTTGGCCTCTTTGCTACTGATACAGAGATAACCAGAGTTAAAAACATTGGTTTACATGTCCTCTTACTAAGGGAAGTGTTTATTTCCAAAGAAACTATGTTCTCATTCCCAGATCCTATTTTCTGAGTGTCCCAAACCCAGCACTGGAGCTGGCAGAAAAGACATAGCTACAGTTTGTGCTGTGCCTTCTCATTTGTATGAGAGGCAAATGTCTGACATAGGGCCTGCCTTGTAGAATCAGCTTAGTAATCAAATGAGATCATGTACATAAAACAGCACAGTGCCTGGCAGATTACAAGCTATAACTATCTGTAGTGGATGTCTGGTGTTGGTCTGCCTGGCACCCATCTCTCCCTTGGGGAACAGTCCTCCCATTTCACATGGCCTTGGTAGATATGGAACCCAGACTGGGCTGATCATGGTACCCTGTCCCTTAACTGCGGCAGACAAGAGTTAGGTCAACATGCAAAAATGTGCAGAAATGAAAGCCGGGTGGACAGAGAGACAGTCCTGGCACACTCGGGGCAAACTTTGGTCCCTAAATCCAGATTCCTATTCAATAGCTCCTCATGCAGTTCCGTCAGCTGCTCTGAGCTGAGTCACAAGGGTGAGCCAAAAGTTCCTCTTTTGCTTAAGTGACTTGAGTTGGGTTTCTGTAACGTACTGTTGGGATCACAAGGATGTGAGAACATGAAGCCGGAAGCCCGTATGACAGGGGGATGGGACGAGGCAGTGCCCTTTCAGGAGTCCACAGGTGAAAGGTAAGAATGCTCTTGGTCCATTCCCCAGGTCTGATGTTCAACTGGCTGCAGAACATCTCTGTTCATCTTCCTCTCACCTGTCCTGGATGAGTTACATCACGTGGCTCACCCCCAAGTGTCCCCTTCCCTCCCGAGTCTCAGAGACAACAAGTAGGCTGAGAAATGGAACCGGGTCTTAGTGACGGGGACCCCTCACTTGTTTAGACGAGGAAGGACACCCAGTGGTCAGTCCAGGGGCTGGAAGGAAAGCAAGATGGGCATAACGAGCAGTGAAATTTAAACTGGAAAACAGGCACTAATCCCAGGGCACTTTCTGTGTTTCATTCACCTTTGGATTCCCCGGGGTAAGTGCAGTATCAGGAGCTTCACTGAGTTCTCTGTGAAGGTCTCAGTGAGTGGAAGGAATCTGAGTAGGCAAGTTCACTCGGGTTATAAGGCCATGTGGGATGAGGCCCTAACAGGGAGAGTTGAAAAGGCTTGAGACCTGCCTCCTGTCTTCAAAGAGCCCCACCAGAGAGAGGTGAGGAAATCGCTGTGCTGGGAGAATTCAGTATATCTTGGAGATATGATTCCACATTCACAGGGTGGAATGCTCTCTTGAGAGGTTGGAATGGCTGGGGAGTGGGGTTTCCGCTGGCCTCCAGTAGGGAGGGAGGGGGAAGTGGTGACTAGGATTCTGAGTGTGAAGAGTAAAACAGAAGATCAGGCAGCTGTGGGTTAAGGGAAGAAGGAGCTTTAGACCTGCAAGGGGTCAGGAAGACATAGCTGAACAGATAAAATGAGAGCTGTCCTGGTGGGTGTGGGGGTTTGTAATAGTAAGGACGTGTGGGAGGGTGGTGGAGAGATTTCTGCTCATACATTCAAATCTGTTGATCGGGTAGCATTTGACCTTGACTGACTGGTGGGATGCTGGGGGACAGCTGCCTTTGGTGGCAATGCAGAGGTGTGGGCAGAGTGTTGTTCTTGACAGCAGCATCCAGGAGCTTGTGAGTAAAGGAAAATCCTCCACCCTACCCTAGACCTACTAATTTAGAAACTTTAGGGGTGCAAGCCTGCTGGGTGTGTTTAACAAGCCTTCCAGATGATTCTGATGTCTGGCCTCATGCAGTCCACGTTCAGAGAATGTCTATAGGGGCCAGGCAGGCAAGGTGGGCTGACATCTGACTGTAGGATCCTGAAGGCCAGATTCTACACTTAGAGTGTCCCTGGTAGCTCAGCTGATAAAGAACCCACCTGCAATGTGGGAGACCCTGGTCCAGTTCCTAAGTTGGGAAGATCCCCTGGAGGAGGGCATGGCAACCCACTCTAACATTCTTGCCTGAAGAATCCCCGTGGACAGAGGAGCCTGGCGGGCTACTGTCCATGGGGTCACAAAGAGTCAGACGTGACTAAAGGACTAAGCACAGCACATAGCACAGGCATAGGGCATCTTCCCTGTACCACTGAGAAGCTACAAAAAGTTTCTGAACATGAGTCACGTTTTCACTCGTTCACTCAGCTAATGTTTATTGTGCACCTACCATGTGCCAGGCCCCACACTGGGCATGGGAGAAAATACACCAGTGTGAGTTCAGGCCAGAGTTTTAAGTACAAACTTATCTGGAGACAAGATTGCCATTGTCTGTCTTTTAAAAAAAAAAAAATCTGATTTACAAATGGAAAAAAAAACACCTATTATGCACTCCAGAAACAACTCTGCTGCTTGTGTGTGCCAACAGAAGTTATTCGGCTAAACGTTTACTAAAGTATCAAACACTAGTGATGGGAACTGATGAAGGGAAAACAGGGGCACACACACACATGTACACACACACACACACAATGGAATGGGGTGGTGGGAGGGTCAAAGGAACAAACTTCCAGATGTAAAAGTGACCATAGTTAGTAATGCTGTGTTAGATACCTGAAACTTGCCAAGAGAATAGATCTTGAAAGTTCTCATCACGAGAGAAAAAAAAAAATTGTAACCATGTGATTCTTGTGTACCTAGGCTTCTTGTGGTGACCGTTTTACAGGGTGTACAGCTATCGAATCACTATGCTGCACACCTAAAATGAATACACTGTTATGTATCAATCCTACCACAGTTTAAAAAAAAAATTTAAACAAAGGGGTGGGAAGGAAGCATTTTTCTCGTGTCCGTGCTGCCTGTCAGAGAGCTGCCTTTTACAGAGTTCTCAGATGGACCTGCAGCCTCCGACTTTGCAAAGTGAAGGCCAATTAGCTCCAAGTGTTTCTTTGTTTACCTAACGGTTTTGGAGGGTGGGAGGGGAGATAAGGGGAGGAGAACGAAGAAGTCAAGTGTGGGAGGCTCACCCCTGTTCTCAGACATCAGTCCTGCCCACTGCTCAAGGAAACTGGAGCTTGATTTCAAAGGCAAACAGGTCTTTTCATCTGAGTCCAATGAAACAACCAAGGTGCTCGTCTGGAAGGTCACATGTCCTCAGGACAACTTTCAAGGCTTTTTACTATCTATGCAGGCACTCACGCTAAATCACTTAAGTGGTGTCCAACTTTTTGCGATGCTATGGATTGTAGCCTGCCAGGCTCCTCTGTCCATGGGATTCTCCAGGCAAGGATACTGGATGGGTGCCCATTCCGTTCTCCGGGGGATCTTCCCAACCAAGGGTTTGAACCTGGGTCTCCTGCACGGCAGGCAGATTCTTTACCATCTGAGCCACCAGGGAAGCCTTTACTGTCTGGCCAAACTGGGGGTGAGGCTGGGGAGGCTGGAGCACCTCCGGGGGTCCCTGTCTGGGGCCATGAGGCTCCTTCAGGTTCCCATCTGGCAGGCTGAGGTTGGTGGGCCTGGCCCTGCCGTGGGGAGAGAACTTCTAAGGCTTAGTGGTGGTTGCGCCAAGTGGCAGAGGACAGGATTCAGAGGTGTCCCATGGCTGTTCCAGTTTGAGTTTCTTTCTGGCCTGTAAGAAAAGAGACAGGTTTCTGATCTCCCCTAGACCCTCTGTCTCCCAAGTCTACAGCCTCTGCTACCCCAACAAAGCAATCATTGTCCACTCCTTCCTCTGAGCGGTCCTCAGCTTGCTCCAAATCAGAGGAAAGGACCAGGAGAGAGAAACTGAGAAATCTCTGTGTTCAGCATCACCAGTGCCACCAGCCCTGTGTCCAGTTTCTGTGTCCTGTGTGTGATAATGCAACAGCAGCATGACTGATGCATGGCCCCCTCCTCATTTGCTTCCTGGGGATTGTTTATTAGAGACCAGCATTTCAGAGAGCAAGGGCCAGCTTGAACACAGTAGTAGGCAGCTCACTGTCACCCGCCTGGTGGAGCTTATTTTTAACTAATTACATTACAGAGGGGTGGGTGGCAGGCAGAAGGGGGTGGGGCGTTATAATTGGGTGAATTAAAAAAAAAGATACCCAGTTTAAAAAAATCTTAGGCTTAATTTAGTAAATTTCAATTACAAGGGGAGTTACTAAGCTGCAGATTATTTGCATTATATCCTTAATCACCACTTCATTTGTACCGGGGATCCTCAACAGAGATTCTTGGGAATGCGTGAGAATAAGGGATGGGTCCTAATGAGGTCTTTTCTTCCTGAGCCTCTCTGAAGCTCTTTCCTCCCTCTGTGGAGAGGCACAGAGTTTTCCAAACGGGGTGGAGACGCCTTAAATTAGAAATGGAGTGTGTGAAGAAATCAAGAGGTTTTCAGTCTGGCTTCACCACCAGGAGAGAGGCCGCCACACTCCTCCCCCAGCTCTCTTAATGGCTCTTCAGTGGGGTTTTAAAATTCCCCTCGCATGCGTTAGCTCTTCTGGGCTGCTATGGACACGTCTGCTCCCGCGCCCGCCACAGACGGCCGCCTTTATTAGCTGGCAACAGAGAAAACGGCCTTTCTGGACCTTCCTCTTGCGAATAATGGATATGCTGCCATAGACCTTCCTGCTTCTGTTTTTTCTGCTTCCTCTGAAGAAAGTGTGTCCAGTGGTCCCTGGCCACTGGGTCTTTAGTGGAAAAGCTGTTTTCCAAGATCATTTAGTGCTAAAAAAGTGATGAACCCACAGGGACTTTGAGACTCTGTGTGTGTGTGTGTGTGTGTATGTGTGTGTGTTAAGATCCATTTTGTAAGAGAAGGTCTCTTTTGGGGGGTGGGGTGAGAGGAGTAAGGAAAGGGCAAAGTGAATAAAAATCTCTTATCTAAATCCTAATACCTGCAGTTCTTTCCTTCATATTCCACCTCCTACTCTGCAGGGCTTTATAAAGCACTTGTTTATTACCTTATAGGTTTAAAAAAAAAATTGCCCTCACCCTTCAGATGAGGAAACTGAAGCTCAGAGAGGTTAAGCGACTTTCCCAAAGTCACTCAGCTTAGAGGGTGACAGACTGAGGACTTCATGTCTCTGAATCCTGTGCTCCTTCCAATACCCCAAACCACTTCTCGTGGGCTGCTGGCAGCCCGCACATTTACCCCATTTGTGGAGGTCGGCATTTGTATCTTACTGCAGCGTGTTATCCATTTAAACTTCATTTCTGAATCTGTGTATTTCAGCAATAGTTTTTTTTTTAGAGGACTCCAGAGAGTAGCCTTACTTAACCTTCCTCTGGAGGTATGTCTCTTTGGTGGGGAGTAGAGAAGAGGGTGGAGGGGGGAGCGGAAGGGAGCAGCCAGGAGCGAATTTTCCGTTTTCCACTGGAGGAAGCCAAGGCCTGGGGAATCAGACAAATCCACAATTCTCCTGGCATTCTGAACGTTTGCCAGGTCCCTGCTCTTTGCTCTCGCTATCCCTCTGGGCTGGTTCCAAGTGTGGAGGAGTGTAGTCTGCTGAAGTGTTTGTGCTGGGGTTGTGTGTATGTGTGTGTGTGGGGGGGGGTTCAGGGAGACTGATGCTGGCAGGAAGGAGGGTGTTTACACCAAGAGTCCAGCCAAGCCTTGGAGTCACAGGGGCTGGTCCAAAGTAAGAAGTGTCCTCTGAGCTGGAGGGGGGTTTATTTCCTCCAGAACCTCCTGTATTCTGTAGCTTTCTCTGCTCTAGCTGGCTACCCCCTCATGGTGCAGATAGAATGTGTGTGTGTGTGTGTTAAGTCGCTCCAGTTGTGTCAGACAGAATATTTTGGTGAAATGTTTTTAAGCTAAATACCTGGGTTCAAATCCCACCTCCACTTGTTAGCTGACAGATCTGGGTAAGACACTTAACTTCCGCAAGGATCAGTTTTCTCATATATTGAATGAGAATATTAACATCCACTCTCTGGGCTGTTCTGAGGTTTAAATGGATGATGTAAAGCAAAGAGCAAAAGGTGGCTTTGATTAGTAGAGGGTTTGAGGCAGCCAGGAAGTGGGAGGATAATAAAAGGAGACTGCTTGTCCCACAAAGACATTAGCAAGAGGGCAGGAGTGGGTTCAGTGATGAGACAGCTTGCAAAGACTTTTGCAAATAGGCCATATGCTGGCTCTGGGGGAACACTGAGAAACTAGTTTGAAAAGCACAAAAGTCATAAAATAGCACTGGTATTATTGGTTTTTTTCCCTTAGTGTGAGCAAAAATATTCAAGCTGACAAAGCCAAGCCAATCTTCTGGGAACAGAACTCTAAATTTACTTGTGAATCACCTCAGCTTCCTTCCAAGAGAAAGACACCCCCATCCCTTCACCCAACACCCCCATCTATGACGCATTAGGATCATAACGTCTCAGTTTCTCCCACCAAAATCATAGTCCCTCGTCGTGGGCTTGAGGACAGCCCTGAGGTCTGGTACTGTTTCCTTGTTTCAGTCCCTCTGGCGGTTGGCGTCAGTTTCCAAAACACCCCATCAAGGGAGCAGGACTTCCCTCATAGCTCAGTTGGTAAAGAATCTGCTTGCAATGCAGGAGACCCAGGTTCAATCCCTAGGTCGGGAAGATCCTCTGGAGAAGGAAATGGCAGCCCACTCTGGTATACTCCGCCTGGAGAATCCTATGGACAGAGGAGCCTGGCGGGCTACAGTCCACGGGATCACAAGAATCGGAAACGACTTAGCGACTCAGCCACCAAGGGAACAGGGTGCGCGCCAAGCCCTACAGTGGACACTAGGTGGCGCCGGACCCCACGTTATTCAGGAAACTTGACCGCTTCCCTTTCCGGAAAATTGTGGCTGCAGTGACGACCTCTACTCCGAGAAGGGGGCAATTTCAGTTTATGCCACAAGCATAAAGGGCCACTAGAAGATTGCCCCTGGCTTTTCTGCTAACTGGGACAATTGTCCGGGTGTGGCTGCGGAAGGCCATCCCCAGACCTGAGGCTGGAGATAACAGCAGTCAGTTGCTGAGCTATATATAACTTGTTAGGAACAAGCAGCTCTTTTCAATTTCTGCTCTGCCCAAAGGGGCAGGAAGGAAAAGAACTTTCTCCCTTAGGAAGAGGTGGGAGGCGGAGAAAGAGGCAGGTGCCCAGGCTCCTCCCTGAACTGCCCGGTATCTGCCCTGCCCGGAAGGAAGGACTTCCAACCCTGACCCAAGGCCATTTCATTCCAGGCCCCACCCTCTGTCTGGCAGGGACCAGCCATCTTGAGTGTCCCTGAGGAGCTGAGCTGTGGATTTATTATCTGTCGAGGGATCTGAGCTGAGGTTGCCATTAAGTACCCGCTTAATTTCATTGCACTGAGAGTACACCCTCACGGTGGCATATTGGGATCCCTTTGAGGGCTGTGATCACAAAGTTCTTATGGACAGCAGCAGTAAGTGGCAGTTATAAAGTAATTTCCAGTTTTCTAAGTGTTTATGAGCACTCTACCTACAGAGGCAAGTGAATTTCATTTTCTGATTGCAGATAAAGTGACTGACACGCCAGGGTCTCACTGGAGCTTCTGGTACTGATGATGTCTCTTTGAAACAGTGATGATCCTCTTGCTTACTATCATTTTCACTGTTATGTTCCCTTTTGTGTAGGAGGCCAAACAGAACACTTGCCTAAAGACAGCTTTTGGCTACTGAGTTTCTGTTTGGCTGATACTATCTCCACAAAGGGGCTTCCCAGCTGGTGTTAGTGGTTAAAAAGAACCTCTTGCCTGCCAATGCAGGAGACATAAGAGAGGAGGGTTCGATCCCTGGGTCAGGAAGATCCCCTGGAGGAGGGCATGGCAACCCACTTCAATATTCTTGCCTGGAGAATCCCAATGGACAGAGAAACCTGTCAGGCTACAGTCCATCAGGTCCCAAAGAGTGAGACATGATTGAAGTGACTTAGCACACACGTATCTAGGCAAAGGAAAGCTGAATGTGGAGAGCCAATGAAGTGGGGTGAACAATGAGCAGACCCTCAACTTCTTGGCTGGGTAAGAGTTTCCTTCAGTGGGGGATGAGCTCTGCAGAGTTGGAGGGAGGATGTGTTGGGAGGGCAGCTGTGTTGGCAGCACTGTTGAGAAGACAACAGGGGAGTCCCCATCAACCAGCCAGTCAGCACGTTCATGGGTACCTGCCATACAGGAAAGAAACACTGTGGCTCTGTGAGGTCACAGAGCCTTTAGGTCTGCCTCCAAAGAGCTGGTGGTGCACTGTCAATGGGGCAAGCACAGCATGTACAGATGAAAAGAAAGTTAATGACTCAAACGAGTCCTAGAGAATATTCTAGCTTGGTTATGTGGCGCTTCCCTTGGAAGCAATGAGGAGGGAAGGGGTTGGCGGTGCTAGAAGGAGATGGGAGGAAGACGCCAGTTGGGATTGCTGGTGGCCTGGGCTGGACCTTGGAGTCTGCATAACATGAGGCCTGTGCCCAGGTCATGTCTAGGCTGTAGATGTCCTGCTTGGGTCAAAGTGGAACCAAAGGTGCCAAGTGCCTGGGTGGTATACCATACCTACAGGATACCTGTGCTGTGGCCTAGGAAGTCAGAGGAAGTCGCCTCGGGCAGGTGAACTTTCTACTCTTGAACTTTATATTCTCCTGCCCTCCTCCCTACAAGGCTCTGTTTCCCAGGTCCTCGGAGGTGTGGGCACAGTTCCAGGCCCATCACCCCCACTTCTGGTCAGTCCTGGCACCTCTGCTCTGGATTTTCTCCTTCCTCCCCATCCCCACCCACCACCACTGACACATTTCAGGCCTCATCACACTTGGTCTGAAGGGCTTTTAAAAATAAAATGATTTCACGTGGAAATGAGTATGAATGCATAAATCTGACAAAAGAATTTATACTAAAAGTAAGCCTCCCTTTCACTCTAGGTCCCCAGCCTCCCAGGTCCTCCCCACAAAGCAGTCCACATCTTTATCTCCCTACGAGCCCAAGCCTTGTCCAACCACCCTTTTCTGCTTTCCAGAATCTCGTTCTTTAAAACACAAATTGATCCTGTTTGCCCTTGGCCTTGGATGGGTGAAAATGCTAACTCCTTGGCCCAGCCATCAGTCCCTGTAGACTTCTCCAACATTCTCTGCACCCTGCATACAGCCCCCAACCCCTCCCAAGCTGTGCTCCTGCCAGGCCCATGTGTTTGCAGTGGCCTAAATTCATGTTCTTCTCTGTCAGAGTGTACACTTTAAAATAATTTTTAATTTACTTTTTTGAATAGATAATACCAATACACACATACATAATAACCTACACTCCTAACCACCATTTATTAATTTCTTGTATTTCTTTCCAGATCATTTTTATGCGTAGCCTTCTCCCTTTTTTACTCAAATGATAACATGTAAGTCACACTTTCTACATCTGCATTTTAAGCATTTAGTCACAATATCCTAGAAACTTCTCCGCAGCAATTCATAAAGAGCTTTCTCATTGTTTTCCCTAGCTCTGTGGTATCCAATTGCTTGGATACACTCTAATCTGGCAAACTTTTTTGTAAAGGACCAGATAGTCAATATCTGAGGTTTTGTGGGCCATCTGGTCTCTGTGAAACCACACCCCCTTTCTGCTGTGGTGCAAATGGAGCCCTGGGTGTTGTGTAGACAAAGGGGCCTGGCTGTGGTCCGTATACTTCTACTTATGGACACTGATGTTAGAATTTTATATGATGTTCACGCATCATGAAATTGAATTCTTCTCTCGATTTTTTTCAACCATTAATTTTTTTTTAAACGATTCATAGCTTCAGGCCCTACAATAGCTGGCAGAGGGCCAGTTTAATGAGAGTTTGCTGACCCCTAACCTAGTCAACCAGTTCTCAATTAATGAGCATTTAAATCATTTCTAATTTTTTCCTGCAATTTATAATCATGTATACATGTCACTTTATATGCATCAAATAGATTTCTCTCTAGGGTCAGCTCTAAAAAGGAGGGTTGCTGGGTCAGAAGGTATATGCATTTATTTTGATGTGTGTGTGTGTATGTTAAGTCACTTCAGTCGTGCCCAACTCTGTGCAACCCTTTGGACTGTAGCCCACCAGGCTTCTCTGTCCATGGGATTCACCAAGCAAGATTACTGGAGTGGGCTGCCGTGCCTTCCTCCAGGAGATCTTCCCAACCAAGGATCAAACCTGCATCTCTTGTCTCTCCTGCATTGGCAGGCGGGTTCTTTACCACTAGCGACACTTGGAAAGCCCAGGTTTATTGTGATAAAGATTGTTAAATTGCCCTTTGGGTCTGTCCTAGTGGACATGCTCACCAGCAATGGATGGAAATGTCTGAGTCCTCACAGATAACCGTGTATTTTCGCCAAGCTAATAGGTTAAAAAAACTCAAGAGACATCTCAGCACATAGCCATTTGGATTTCTTTTTGTTTCTGTGAGTTGTCTTTTCATTACCTTTGCTTGTATTTTTATGAATCTTTAGAGATGTTTTTATATTTTCATAATTTATGGAGATTAGACCTCTGTCTGCCAAGTTGCATATATTCTTTGTAGGTTTTCATTTATTTGTTACTTTGCTTATACAAGTTTGCTTGTTTGGCGTGCACAAACTCTAAATTTTTAAAAAACTTTTATTAGGTGAATTTATCAACTTGGTACTTTATTAGCTTATGGTTTTTGAGTCATAATTGGGAATAATTTTCCCACTCTAAGATTAAAAAAGAATTCTCCCATGTTTTCTCTTGGTACTTGTGTGGTTTTATTATCAAAATTTAAATGTTGAATCCATTTGGAATTTATTCTGGTATATAGTATGATGGGGCTTCCCAGGTGGCTCAGTGGTAAAGCATCCACCTAACAATGAAGGCGATGTGGGTTCGATCTCTGGATTGGAAAGAACCCCTGGAGAAAGAAATGGCAACTCACTCTAGTATTCTTGCCTGGAGAATCCCCATGGACAGAGGAGCCTGGTGGACTACAGTCCATGAAGTTGAAAATAATCAGACATGACTGAGCGATTAAGCACAAACACACCCATGTCTTCCACTTAATCTTTTTCTAGATGGTTAACCAGGATCTCAACACCATTTATTTAATGAGTCGCTGGATTTGGAATGCCACCTTTATCGTATGCTAAACATATTTATATTCTTCCAAACATATATATATGGTCTATCTATTTATGTGCTATGAAGTTTTTAATTATTAAAGTGCTATAGTATGTTTTTATGTTTGTTAATCTAGTCCAGGTTTTCGCAACCTCAACATTATTGACATCTTGGGCCAGATGTCATTCTTTGTTGTGGAGGGCTGTCTTGTGCAATGTAAGATATTGAAACGCATCCCTGGCCTTTACCCATTAGATGTCAGTACCAGGAACATGCGTGCATGCACACGTGTGTGCACATGTGCACACACACACACATACTTGTAATATGCAAAAAAGAAAAGAAGAAAAGTTACCAGATTTGCCGTACATCCTCTGGGTGACAAAATCACCCCTCTGGAGAACAACTGATCTAGTCATTCCATGTTGCTTTTTTTTTTTTCATAGCTTCTTGTTTCTTCTTATTTATTTCATCACTTTTTACATGCTGATCCATCTCTTGGAAGGTCTTCCCATCAGGATTGGCTCAGGGACTCAGGGAGCCTTCTTTTTTTTTTTTTTATTTTTAATTTTTTTATTTATTATTTTTTTTAATTGTTTTTGCCATACATTGTCATGATATCAGCATGGGTTTACATATGCTTCCCCTCCGGAACCCCCCTCCCTCTTCCCTCCCCCCCCCCGGAAATCTCGCTGCACCAGTCCCAAGCATCACTCCTCGGCAGGCGATTGATTAGACATATGAAAATTAACATGCTTCAATGCCCTTCTCCCATATCATCCCACCCTTACCCTCCTCCACAAAGTCCACGAGTCTATTCTATACATCTGCGTTCCTTTTGCTGTCTCGTATGTTGGGTTCTCGTTACCGTCTTTCTAAATTCCATATATATGCGTTAATATACTATATTGTTGTTTTTGCTTCTGGCTTACTTCACTCTGGATAATGGGCTCCAGTTTCGTCCATCTGAGTAGAATTGCTTCAAATGAATTTTTTTTTAATGCTGAGTAATATTCCATTGTGTATATGTACCACAGCTTTCTTATCCATTCGTCAGTTGATGGGCATCTAGGTTGCTTCCATGTCCTGGCTATTGTAAACAATGCAGCGATGAACACTGGGGTACACGTGGCTCTTTCAATTCTGGTTTCCTCGGTGTATATGCCCAGCAGTGGGATTGCTGGGTCATATGGCAGGTCTATTTGCAGCTTTTTAAGGAACCTCCACACTGTTTTCCATAGTGGTTGTACTAGTTTGCATTCCCACCAACAGTGTAAGAGGGTTCCCTTTTCTCCACATCCTCTCCAGCATTTATTGCTTGTAGACTTTTGGATGGCAGCCATTCTGACTGGTGTAAAGTGGTACCTCATTGTAGTTTTGATTTGCATTTCGCTGATAATGAGTGATGTTGAACATCTTTTCATGTGTTTGTTAGCCATTTTTATATCTTCTTTGGAGAAATGTCTGTTAAGTTCTTTGGCCCACTTTTTAATTGGGTCGTTTATTTTTCTAGAATGGAGCTGCAGGAGTTGTTTGTATATTTTTGAGATTAATTGTTTGTCTGTTGTTTCATTGGCTATTATTTTCTCCCATTCTGAAGGCTGTCTTTTCACCTTGCTTATAGTTTCCTTTGTTGTGCAAAAGCTTTTAATTTTAATCAGGGAGCCTTCTTGAACCACCCTGCTCTGTCTCCAATCAACAGGTGTGACCTGCATGAAAATTTCTGTGAAATTTGCTTGTCTTTCATCCCTGAGCAGGCTGTCAGCTCCAAGAAGAGAGGGGCTTTGTTCCTGTCTTTATCGCCAGCCTCTGGCACTGAGCCTGGCACAGGGTAGAGGCTCTATCACTATTGGTGGATGAATGGATGAGTGGATACTTCTTTTACCCACCTCCCACCAACAGCCACGAGTTCAGTCAAAGCAGACAAAAGATGCCATTGGTTACTGGGAGCTCAGCCCTGGTGCTGAGAAACAGCCAGGGCGGGGAGAGCTTGTGTGTGCCTGGGCATACTAGTGATGAGATGTGTGCAGTCTCCTGTTCAATACTCTGCATCTATGGAGATGCACTCAGCTGCTTAAGAACAGGAAAAGGAGAGCTGGGGACAGCTGGCCATGTGGTTTCTTGGAAAAACAGGATAAACAGTGATGACAGCATGAGCCCTGCATTCTGACAGCTGATGTCAGATTCCTACTCTGTTCACTTACCAGATACTTAAGCTCTTTAAGTCTGTTTCTTCATTAGTCAAATGGAGGGAATAACAGCACTCACCTCAGAGGTGAGCAATGCCCTCTTTGGCTGGTTGTTTATAGTCCCTCAATTTCTCCCAGTTTTCCTGCCTTAAACACCTTGGGGAGAAGAGAGAGAGAGATCAACCTGTCCTCCAAGGTACAAGCCAGACGGTATGGGAGAGAATGATGGTTTGGGGAGCCTCTGTCTGACTTCTCTAAGGCAAGGGGACCCTAGTATTGATGTGGAAAGAACCAGCTACTAGGTAAGAAGTGACTGCTTTGTCCCCCACCCCACTCCCAAAGCTGACACCTGAAGCATTTATCCAATATCTTAAATGAAGCAGAATGATTCAGCTCTATGCATTGAAGAAGACAATGATAATCATAAGTAGCATCTATTAAATGCCAGACACTGCACCCACTGTTTACATTCAGTTACATAACCAACCCCCACATACCTCCCTCTCTCAGAGCAGCTTTTCATCTGGTGATGGGATGGGGTGGAATTGCTGTATGCAAACCCCCTCCCCCATTATCAATTTCCTTATTAATTCTAGCCCTGTTTACCTCCAACCTGAAATCTCTCTCCTGGCTGCCACACCCTGCTCTGTGTAGGCTGGGCTGGAGTTTGAAGCAAACTAAATGAATCAGATGTGAGCACAGGCGCTAGTCTTGATTTTAGAGGCTTTTAACTCACAGCCACTCATAGCTAGAGGAGGAGGAAGGGCTGTGCAGCTGGCCTGCACCCTCATGCCTGCTGCCTACAGCACCGTAAAGAAACGTGTCTGTTCCTGGTGAAACGCTCCGGGAGAGAGAAAACAGAAAAGCCAAGGAAGACGCGCTTCTCTTTTGCATTTTCTCTGACACCTGCTCAGAACCATGGGTGCTGAGAAGTTGTTGCTGATGGGTTTGCCCGGGCCTGAGATGCATTTCTATGGCTGTGGTTGATAGAGTCAGTGGGGTATGGAAATAATGTGCCCCACTTATTGATTTTCTTTTTCTTTTTCAAAAAATATTTAGTTGGCTGCGCTGGGTCTTGGTTGGAGCATGGGGGATCTGTAGTTACAGCAAGTAGGATCTTTAGTTGTGGTGTGTGGGATCTAGTTTCCTGACCAGGGATAAAACCTGGGCCTGTGCATGAGGAGCATGGAGTCTTAGCCGCTGGACCCCCAGGGATGTCCCTTGTTTTCACTATAATCCTTACCCAGGCCACCTGTCACCTTTTCCCCCCAGAATCTACAGCCTTTTCAAGGATGTCTCTGACCCTAGCCTTTGCCTGCCTGAGATATTATGATTTATAATAAGAACTATATATTTCATCTTCGGCCTCCCATCTTTATTTAGTGAAACTCTACCTGGTGAGTGTGTCAAATAGCATGTAAACGTCGCTTCCTCAAGAAGACCTACTCCCCGGTAGTCATTACCAGCTCTTATGGCTCCAAGTACTCAGCACAGTTGCAATTTTATATTGTTTGTGCAATTATTAATTAATGTTTTCTCTCCCAGTCCATGAGTTCAAGTGGTATCTTTTGTTTTCTTACCACTTATTCTCAGAGCTTAGCATAATGACTGAAGCACAATAGATACTCAATATTTATTGAGTGAATAGTGAATGATGGGTTAAGTATAACCTGGTAGGTAATGCTAATATTTATGTGCCAGGAAAGCTCTGAGCATGTTAGAAATATTATGATCTTCCTAACAATCTATGGGGTAGGATTACTCCTACTTTACACATGAGAAAATTCACCCATGATCCCATAAATAGTAAGAAGCAGGATTTGAACCCAGAGTGCTGTCTCCAGAGTCTGAACCTTTATTCACTATGTTGTTCTCCCCTGTTTCAATAAATTCACAAATTTCATGTTGTTCTAAATTATTATATCATGCCTTACGCCTCTTACATGCAATGAATTGTTCTCCACTTGATGTGACATTAGAAAATTTCTTTGACAGTGTTTTACCTGCCAAGTAGTGCTGTAGTAATACACATCCTGTGTTTAGCAAAAATAGGTTGTATGTAGTAATGAACATTTGGTGGCAAAACTATGAATGGACATCACAGTATATATTGAGAACCACTGGTCTACTGGCTGTAACAAATCTTTAGTATACTTATTTATTCCATTCTCTCTTATGGATTATATTTAAAATTCTACTCATCATTCCCCTAAGAAAAATATGTCTTCCTGGACTTAGCGGCCTGCTTCATCTTTCTGCTTGGTAAAACTTTGATCTTAAAGAGAAGCAAGGTCTCCTTCTATCCCTAAGCCCCAAACATCCGCCTCTCTGATACTTGCGGTGGTCCAAACGTGTATTCAGAGGTTTTGATATCTTTCTGTTTTCTTCGTTCCTTGGTACTTAGGAAAAACCAGCCTCACCCCTTTGCAGGAAAGAACCAGGGACATTAATTCAGGGCTTTCTTGAGTGACCTGCATGTTTCACTTTTCTAGATAACATTGGAAGTGACTTACCATTCCTGGCAAAATACTTTTTTTAAATGTATTTTAAAAAGTAGTATAAATATGTGTATATATGTGTGTATATACATAGTATACTGTACATACATAGTATATATATTTTGCAGTCCATGAGGTCACAGAGTCGGACACAACTTATCGAATGAACAACAATAACAAATTAATAGAATAGATGTGGGAAGAATCTCTGTCAAAAGTGATTATCTCCAGAGACTTCCCTGGTGGTCCAGTGGTTAAGACTCATGCAGGAGGCATGGGTTTGATCCCTGGTTGGGAAACTAAGATCCCACATGCTGTGTGGCCAAAAGATTTTTTTTTTAAGTGGTTAGCTCCGGAGTCAGAGGTAAGAATGAAAGAGATATGAAGGGGAATGTCTTCAAGTCTGGGGAGGCCGTATGCTTCTAAATATTTGGATCTTTACAAAAGAAGACTATATTCACATATCAGATAATTAACTCCTTCCCCCCAAAAGAAGAGAGCCAAAGAAAGAACTATTATTAATGCTGAGAAAGGAGGGGAGAGAAGGGGTTAGTCAATGAAAGGACTCTTTCATTTTTGACTGTATACTTCTGTATTATTTGAATTTAGGCAACAGGGACACACTCATGTATTTCTTGTATAGCTGTTTTTTATATCATGCTAAGACTCATTTATGCATTCAACAGCTATTATTTTTACTCCTCACTCTGTGCTGAACACTGTGCTCTGTACTTGATCTGCTATAATCCTCACAATATTCCATGAGTCACATACTATCATCCCATTCTCTAGGAGAGAAATTTGGGGCCCAAAGACTGGTTAGGTCATCTGCCCAATGGCCCATCTAGCTAGCAAACAGCAGCCTGCTCGCCCTGATTGGATGTGGGCCACAGAAGTGGGTACCAAAAGGAATGAGGCTGCCCTGCCTTTATATAAGTGGAACCTAGTTGAGACAGGAAACATGAGAGAAAGGCTAAAGGAGTGAACAGACTGAGAAAAATAAACAGACATTTAGCAGAAAGAAACACTCAGAGAAATAACCCTAGTAAAGCTGAATGACTTCAAAAAGATAGTCAGAGATGGTCTGGTGCCCCCAAACACCCGTAAACATTATCATTTGGTTCTATGCTCTCCAGAAGCCTCCTGTCGCACTGATGCTCTGTCCAGACGATTCTAATAATAGCCCGATGGAATCCTGTGGTTGGAAGAGACTGTGAGAGGTCACTGAGTCCGTCCCCCACCTGCAGAAGGGCGTAAGTGTTTTCCTTATGGGAAAACCAAGGCAAGGAGTGACTTAAACTACTAGATCAAAGTCACTCCTCCACCCCCAACCCCAAGTCAGCCAAGGAGTTGGAACTGTGTGCTGGGGTCAAGGGCACCAACAGCCTTGGGAGTCAGCATGTGGAAAATATACTCCTACTGCAGCTCTTTACAAAGGAAGCTGCTGCTCACCGTCTTTTCCAGCTGTAAAACATTCAGCTGGCCATAGGGGAGGGTCTCAGCTGGGGGAATGAAGAGGAGTCACTATAATGCTCCTTCTCCCAAAGCAGCAGCAGGCAGAGGAATGGGGACAGTGTCGGGGCTTGGGGCTGGGAAGGAGCTGTGTGTCAGTTACTCTTGCATCGCTGGTGTCACCCTTCTTCCCATTATCTACTTCGTCAGGATGCAACTCCATTAGTGCACTGGATCAGGCCAAGTGTGTTAGGAATGATTAAGGGCCTTGCAGGAGATTAAGGGAATTACATTTGTATACTCCCTCTAGCCAAAGGCTGCAGGCAAGCCTCTGAATAGCTTTGCACGCAAACAGTAAGGATAACTGCAGCTGGTTCCAGGCTTAGTGCTTTGAATCATGAGGATGTGATGTGATGCAGAGACAAGTTCTCTGAGAGCAAGTGGCTCCTCAGTCACGGGCGCTGAGAAGACTGTGGGTGGTTGGTGGGGGATGCGTGCATGAAGGTACAAGTCTGACAACAGCGATCTAGGAGGCAATCCTCCGGGCCACCCTTGGGCCACTGGGGTTCACCAGGCCACGACTAGAGTGAAGCTCACCTCCAGTGCAAAATTTAAAGGAACACCAAAAAATTCAGTTATCAAGAAAAGTAATATTTTAATGCCATATTTTAAAAAAATAAAAATTAATATAAAAATTTCACAATGACCAAAGGATCAAGATTTCAAATAAAGACTATTTGAATAGTCTTTCAAACAAAGGGCCGAGCCATATTGGAGCTTGAGGCAAAAAGAAAACTGTGAGCCCCTGGCTTTAGTGGAAGCAAACTCATCAATCCTACTTTCCGAATTTACTTCTCTCCTCTCATTTTTAATTGAGAGAACTGTCTTGTTTGGTGATTTTTCCTAACTAGGTGACAATCTTAAATAATTTTAATTAATTTAATTATTTTAATTATTAATTGTTAAAATTAATTATGATATATTAATTAATTATTTGAAATCTTAGTAAATTCCACTGGGGTATAAATTAAATATCTGAACTTAATGTGAGTTTTAACATACCTTCCAGCATTGTTCCACTACTTCAATGTTCTGGAAAAAACAGGTGCATATGAGGGTGCACAACTTTCCTTCTGCCTCAGACTCTAACAAAACCCCCATGGCTTGGGTGTAAATAAACCACATCCGAAGGTCTCCAGGTGGAAACAGGGTGTGTCTCGGTCAAGTATGGGGAATCTTGCTGATGATGCCTCCCCTCAGCCTACAAAAGACCCTTTCCTCTCTGGGGCTGCCCTTTGGAAGTGGGGATTCATGAAGTCATCTCATCACATTTCACACTATTCTAGAGGCCACGAGATTATTGCAAGCTGTGACATCATCCCACCCTCACTGCTTGATGCATAGGAGTCTCTGACCTTTAGGGAAGGGTCCCCTTGAGTCCAAGGGCACATAGCTTGTCCTTGACAGAGAACTTATGACTAGTACTTCTACACAGCAAGCAACTTGAAGAAACACCATTGGGAAGTTTCTTGGCTAGAAGAAACTTTCTGAGATAATGAGGGTTGTTTCCTTGCTTTCTTTTGAAATATATAATATGCTCGCATGGTTCAAATGCAAAAAGATGTAAAAAGGTAAACACAGAGAAGCCGTCCTCCCAACCTTGTTCCACACTCCTCTCCTCTCGTACAAATAGGCTATAACTTCTAGTCATTTCTTGGCAATTGTGGCTTCGTGAAAAACAGTATTTAAATAGGTTTTACAAGTTAGGCTGGGACCCACCCAGCTCCTCCTGGATGAGACTAGCTAGCTGATGCGGAGACTGAGCAGAGTGGTCACATTTTGTGTATGTGGCTGACGCTGGCAGCACGGAGCCAGCAGTGTGCTTGGGCCATGGGAGTCCACAGACATGTGGGTCCCCTCTTCCAGACTGGCAGTCTAGTGTAGGTGCTACCGGATACCCCAGAGCCAGGCCAACAGGGAATGGGTCTGAGGCCACTGGCATGGCTGGCATCTTGGTCTAATAATAATCAGGTATCAGTGTTTCCTGGAAACACATGACGGGGTTTGTGGTCCGTCCCTCCTGAACCACAAGCAAGCTTCTGCATACTCGGGGTGACCACGCATCCTCGCAATCGGAGTGACATTCCAAACCACAAACACAACTCTTTGTTTTTGTGGTCACCATGTCCCCTCAAGATATCAGTTGCTCCCAAGGTGACCGATTTCCTCTTCTCTCTTGGTCATGATTGGGAGGTCACTGGAAGAGTGGAAGGGAGGAATACCCTTACAGCCAGGGTCCCATGGGGCCCAGAGCTGGAGGCTGGGCTGGTTGAGATCTCAGTACCAACTGGGGAGAAATGCTGATTGAATCACCAAGCCACATTAGCTTTACAATATGCGAAAGGCGTCCTCTCCTCACGCCTCTTTTGACCACATCCTACTCACCCCTCTTCTCTATAAAGTTGCTTCCCATTGAGTCACCCTCTAGGGCTTGCTGGCAAACTTTCAGCTCCCCTGGTTTTCAGCCAAGGGGCCGCTCCCAGACTTTTCCACTCATTCCGACCCTTCACAAGGCATTGGAAACTGTTGAAAACTTGCGTGGTATGTGAACTCCCAGGTAGTTCATAAGCAGAGTGAACCCTCTTTGCTCACTCTGGGCCCTCAGTCTAACTGGAATTTAGGAGGACATGGAGACTACAAGGTCAAGAAAAAGAGAACAGAGTTTGTGGTTCCACCAAAGGGCAGCATTACCTAGCCTAGAGCAGACATTTTTGGTTCAGTTCAACTAGTGTTAATTAATGCATTCAAGAAAGTGATGATGGCTTTGGAGGCAACTTTAAGTGTAGGAATCCTCTGTTGAGGAGGAGGGGCTAGAAGTGGTAGCCTGTATTCAGAGATCAGGAAACATCTAGACAGCTCTGGAAAGACAGGCTGAAACTGGGACAAGTGTCAAATGCCTGAATGCTGAAGGAAATCCACGTGAAGAAAACAAAAGCTGCAGGGTGGGTTCTGAAGGGAGGTTTCTAGGTGAAGCAAGATCCCTGAGCACTGTCCCTATTTTCCTCAAACCCATACAAGCCTCTCCCTTCTTCCATTTGTGTAACGCTTGTTTGTGCCTACTTCACTATGGGCACTCAACAATCAACTCAAATAATGTATTTCTCTGTGTATTTTTTCTATCTTCTTAGATAGGTCTTCCTCCATTTTTGAGAAGAAACATCAAAGAAACAACTTTTTCTCTGGAAGACAGATTTCATCAGCAGTAGTCCATTTCCAGAAATATACCATAGCCTGGGGGCTTCCTTTGTGGCTCAGCTGGTAAGGAATCTGCCTGCAGTGCAGGAGACCTGGTTTGGGAAGATCCCCTGGCGAAGGGAAAGGTTACCCACTCCAGTATTCTGGCCTGGAGCCAGAAATGGCACCCCACTCCAATATTGTTGCCTGGGAAATCTCATGCACAGAACAGCCTGGCGGGTGACAGTCCATGGGGTCGCAACGAGTCAGACACGACTGAATGTCAGAGCATAGGACTTATCTTGTGTGCTCTGTCTCAGGAACACTTTAACATATTTTCATAAGTAATTGTCAGGTGAGTTCCCAAGGGTTATTTTCTATCCTTCTGTCAGTGAGTGGGGTAAAGAGTAGATCATTATCTCCCAGTTAGACCAAAACAGAGGGTCTGAATGTTGCTTTGATTTTCTTGACTGTTTGACACTTGCATACTTTTTCTCAAACTTTGTGATTTTGAGGTCGCGCTGATGGAATACTCCTTTGTACTCCTGCTGCTGTCTGGAAATGTCTGTTGTCATCTTATGGATTAAAGAGATCTCCGATTTCTACAGTTTAATAAGTTCGACCTACATAGTGGTGAACAGCTCACACTTTACCCATACCATTCTGATGTGATACAAGACATCTAAGCATGCCTTTGAAATTCGGATTAGCTTAGGGCAGGGAGTTTGAATTGCTTACTTTACTTCCTACTTGCTGTAAGGAGATCTCTCCCAGGTTCATCCCATAAACTCTAACCACCTCGGGGGTGGGAAAGAATCAAGAAATATGTTCTCTCATCACAAAGTTGAATAAACTTCAACTTCCTTCCTTCACAGGTGAACTGCTAGATAGTTCTCATCTTACCAAACGCCAGCTCCTCCCTCCTATAGGATAATTCCTTTGATCTACCCAATAACTTCACTCCTTGGAGTGGCCCCTCTTTCTCTGCTGTCTTGATACCTTTCTGTCTCCCGAATCATTCCCATCCACAAAGAAAACACACATGAAAACATCTTCTTCTCTCACAGCCCCCAGCCACAGCCCCACTTCCCTGTTACCATCATACTCAAATGACTTCTCTGCCCTTTGCCGAAAACTCTGTCTTTGTGGCACCACTGAAATGACTTCTCTCAGGCACCCCAGTGACTACCCTACTACCCAAGTCCAAGACTCATGCTTTTGTCCTAACCTTTTTTGATCAGACCATTCCCTCCTCTTAGACTTGGCCTCTGGATCAACCCATCTGCTGGTTTCCTTCCTCCCTCCCTGCCCTCATCTGCTTAGCCTCTTCTATCCAACTTCAAAAGTTGGGGCAGGGCTTCCCTGGTGGCTCAGTGGTATAGAGGCTGCCTGCCAATGTGGGAGACACAGGTTCAGTCCCCAGTCCAGGAAGAGCCCACATGTCATGGAGTAACTAAGCCCATGTGCCACAGCTACTGGGCCCACATGCAGCAACTACTGAAGCCCGTGCACTCTGGAGCCTGCACTCCACAGCAAGAGTCATCACCACACTGAGTGGCCTGGGCACTGCAACTAGAGAGTAGCCCCCACTGGCTGCAGCTAAAGTCCGCGTAGCAACAAAGACCCAGCACAGCCCCAAATATATATATAAATAAATAAAAACAAATGGAGAATTTTTAAAAACTTGGGACCACTCTGGGTTTCATCTTAGCCTCTTTCCTCCTCCATCTACACTTTCCCTGGGTCATCTCACCAGTGCCCAGGGACTGAAATTTCCCCTTCATGCTGTTGACTCCCAAATTTCTCTCACCAACCCAGACCCTGCCAACACAAGGCTGACTCACCAAACTACCTGCCGATATGGCTTCTTTCTGGTCTTTCCATTTCATGGATGTCCCACAGCCAACCAATCCCAAACAAGCGCTCATCTGCATTTCTGAGGATCTGAGAATTAAAGGAATTTATTCTTGTCTTCGTCCTGGGTGATGATGTGTGACACTAAAATCTCTGAGAGTGTGTGAAGTGTGATTTGGGTGTATGTGAGTGTATGTGACCTTGAATTCTACCCTCACTCTCCATGTGTAAACTACCCTGATAGGCAGCTATGTAGCATTTTCCCTGAGTTTACTTCTACTGGACTGTTTGGACTTTTCCTGCTACTCTCATGATATTTTGAATCATGACCTCCCACACCCCCAAACTGACAAAAGTCCACACCCCACATATTTCCTGAAATGTTTTGTAAACTATGGTGACTGCCTTGCTGGGACCACGGAGCAAGGCCATACCCTTTCAGGTAAGACTGGAGGAGGGTTTCCCTTGAAGGAAAGAGATGTTCTCACTGCTGTTCAGTCACAGAAGGGTTGGTTCTGAGCCTTAGATGTAAGTGAAGGAAACCATAATCACTCTCGATTCAAGGCCTGGGGGCACTGAAAATGCTAGTAGTGGGGGCAGGTTCCTTACATTGACATAAAACATTTGAAAGCTTTTTTTGTGTCAGTTTACTCACTAGTCCATCTCATGTCCTCAGTGTTCCCTAAGGTCCTAACTCATCAATCATGAAGCTTCCAACAAGAGAGATTCTCTTATGAGCAAGACTACATGAGAGGGGCCGTGAAGCTCTGGTCCGTGGCTTCCCATCCTGCTACTCTGGAATTACTGTGCTGTGCTTAGTCGCTCAGTCATGTCCAGCTCTTTTTGACCCCGTGGCCTGTAGCCCACCAGGCTCCTCTGTCCATGGCAGTTCTCCAGGCAAGAATACTGGAGTGGGTTGCTATGCTCTCCTCCAGTGGATCTTCCCAACCCAGAGATCAAACCCAGATCTCCCTCATTGCAGGCAAATTTTTTTTACCATCTGAGCCACAGGGGAGCTTTAAAAAGTTCTGAGGGCTGGAACCTTCCCCAGAGATGCTGATTTATTTGGTCTGGGTGTGGCCGGGTTTTCAAAGTTTCCCAGGTGTATCAGATGCACAGCCAAGGTTGAGAGCTACACTCTGGGCCACTCTGGCACCAGCTTCACAATGATTTCCAGCGGTAGGATTTCTGCTCCAGTGAGCCTCCGGCTTGCATCTATCACATCACACCATCCTGTAGTGTTCAGCGTAGACCTCTCTTTCCCAATAGACTGTGAGTTCTTTGAGGACTGGGGCTGTGTCATGGCATCTGCTTCTCCCTGTCCAGTACATCGTGAAGCTCAGTAAATGTTAGCTCAACACATAGGAGCCTCTCCCAGACAAGGTGAAGTGGATGGTTCTCCCCACATCCCATGCTCTGGCATTCAAACTCACCTTCAGAGACCCTGCACCATCTGGTACACACTGGGCGTGTACTCTGCATCACAATACATTTCAAACTCAGGTCCCCAGGCTCCCTTGCCTGGCAGGCACTCTGTGTGGAATTGTTATGCTGCTGCCTCCTCCACAGGGGGGGAAACTCACCACAGTAGGTTAGTTCCCTGTTTGCTGCAGCTGAGGGCTGTCAGCACAGAATGTCTCACCACCACTCTAGGCCTACTCTCCTACTGGCCCAGGAATGCAGTTTCCTGAACGCTGGAAGGTCTGGAACCTAGTGGGTGGTTCTGAGAAAGGTCCTAGAGGCTGTGGAAGTACGTGTTCCATAAGGAATGGTTTCTCTCTGGGATGTGTCACTGATTTGACATTGTCCCTTGTCTTTCTCTGAGTCTCAGGATGACTTCATAGAGCTCAGGACTCGGGGTGTGGTGGGTGGTGGTGCTGGTAATCTTTGTGTTTGGTTCTAGGCAGCTCTGTTCCTTGGGACTGAGTGCTTCATGGTAGGGTGTCTTAACCCAGGGCTGACAGATGGGTCTTGGGGAGGAGGGGCCTGTGACTCCCTGAGATTATACGTGGGGTGTTGCATCTGTATGCTTAAGCACATTTCTCTAAAGAGCTGTGCTGTGCTAAGTCACTCAGTTGTGTCCAACTCTTTGTGAACCCACGGACTGTAGCCCGCCAGGCTCCTCTGTCCATGGAATTCTCCAGGCAAGAATACTGGAGTGGGTTGCAATTTCCTACTCCAGGGGATCTTGCCAACCCAGGGATCAAACTCAGGTTTCCTGCATTGCAGGCAAATTCTTTACTGACTGAGCCACCAGGGAAGCCCCTCTCTAAAGAGAGAGGCCCCTAATTTTCTTCAGATAGTTAAAGCTGTCCATGAAACTGCAAAAGTTTTGGCCCTTTGACTGCCACCGTCTTCCTTACAATTTTAACTTTCTACTGTTTCTAGAAGGTCCTGAGAGGGTGAGTTCTACATCCTTCTGGCACAAGATGTGGAATGAAGTTGTCTGGGTTAGGCCAGCCTCTGTGGATATAGAAAGAGACCAGGGATTACTTGGTTTTCTGAGAACTTGGAAGGTAGAGGAACGTGTTAGTGGCCATCTGTCATCCTCCATCTTGAACACTGACGTGTGTGTGAGTGAGAGAGTGTGAGTGTGTGAGAATATGTGTGTATGAGTGCACAGGAGAGAGTATGTGAAAGTGTGTGAGTGTGTATGAGAGTGTACGTGACAGAGTGGGTGAAAGTGAATGTGCGTGTGAGAGTAGGGGTATGTGAGGGAATCTGTGAGTCAGTGTATGAGTGTGTGAGAAAATAGGTGTCTGAGAATGCGTGTTTGAATGTATGAGACTATGTATGTGAGACTGTATGGGTGTGTGAGGAAGTGTAAGTGTGTGTGAGAGAGAATGTATGTGACAGTGTTGTGTGTGAGAACTGTGTGTGTGAAAGTGTGTCAGTGTATATGTGAGAGTGTGTGAGTGTGTAGATGTGTGAGAATGTATGTGAAAGAATTATGTGAGAGTGTGTAAAAATATGTAAATGTGCATGTGAGGGTGTATGGATGTGAGAGTGTGTGTGTGTGAGAATGTATGGGAGAGTGTTGACTGTGTGTGAGAGCATATGTGTGTATGTGAGACAACTGCAGCCCTCCTCACACTGAATGTGCGTGTCACTCGTGACAGCAGCTGTGTCTCCTGTCCCTGCCTTTCCCTGTTGACAGCTTTAGTATTCCCTGGCTCTGTGAAGCCTACTCAGAACGACTGGAAATTCCTCTGAGATGACCCTCCTGCCTCTAATACCCCCACCCCTGTCCACCTTGAACTCCTCACACCAACCCAATATCGCCCCGTTCTCCAGGCCTGGTTGGGTTTATTTTCAGCAAGATATGCGCCTCCCCTCCACGGGCAGAGGCTGCTCATAAAGGGAAGCCTTGTTCCCACATGAGAGCTGCACCCACAGCCCAGCCCTCGCTCCATCTTCTTGGCAAATGCTGGGTGACAGCACCCTAGGCTGGAAATGCCAGGCCTGCTTGCTTTCTGTGCTGGGCTCAGCTGCCCTGGCGAGAGCCCAATGCCTGAGGCCTCCCTCACTACCCTCCAGGGGCAGGGCAGGTGAGGGGGTCGCCAGACTCTTCCAGCACAGCCTTGTATTCCAGAGGGCTGGCAGCAGCCTCAGGCCACTGGTGCTAGGGTAGTGAAAAGGTGGCATGGCACCAGAAGACACTTTACTTGGCAGATGCTGGGCCCTGAATTTAGGGAAGCAGGTCCCATGTTAGGAATGTGGAAATCCTGGGCTTTGTTACAAAGCTAACTGTGGGCTTGAACCCATAGTCTTCTCTCACTGCCCAGAATTTTCTATGTTTAAACTGTTCGTATATATGAGCACCTACTTCGGTACAGAAGGTACTGTAGCTGGCACCTGTGCACAAGGAGACTGCAGGGTAGTGTGGAAACCGTTATGTGCACACAGGAACAATGACTATTGTTTCAAAACAGTAGCTGGCATTTATGAAGTATGGGCCACACCAGATACATTGCTAAGCACGTTATGCGGATGACCCCTTTTAATCCCCATAGTACACCTGAAGTAGGTACCGCTGTTATGAGAGTTTAGAGGAAACTAAAGCTCAGAGAAGTTAAGTAACTTGCCCTAGGTCTCACAGTAGGCAGCACTGGGAGTGGTGCAAACGGTAGGTGATATGGCAATTCAGAAAAATGAAAAAGCCAGGTGATAAAAGGAAAGAGGAGTGGAGAGGGAACGAGAAATAAAACTCTGGAAAAGAGAGCCTTGCCTCTGCTGTGGAAATCCATTAGTTCCACTCCAAGCTTGATATTGAAAGGATGCCTGTGGTGATCTTGAAAGCTGTGTCTAATCTCTCCCTCTGACAGGCCATCTGGCCACCAGTGTGGGAGCCCCTTGTCTGCTCCCAGACCCCTCTCACTTGGGTTGATTCTGGGGACTCTGAATGTTCTGTCGATGCTCCAGTGCTCTATCTTGTCCTCCCAGATCCCTCCTCCCTGCGTGGTCTTGGCTTTGAACAACCTGCACCTGTGGCTTCCTCAAAGGCCTGCCTGTGGGCTAATGGAACCACTTTCTCCTTCAGAAGTAGGGAGCCCTGGGAATGTGTAAGCCCCGCAGAGTCGCCTGTAACCAAGGCTGACTGGAGGAGGAAAGCTCAGCAACCTTCTCTCGAGGTGGCACCGACACTGAGGTGTCCGTTTTCCACTCCAGAGCTCTTCAGGGCGGGCTGGGGCCAGTCTTCTCCTGAGGTCACATCCCCCACCCGGCCACCCTGCCTACTTTCTTACTCCCTGCGATTTCTCATGGGAGCACTGCCTTCACAATCACAACCTCATCTCAGGGCCACTCCCAGGAGCCAGACTTAAGACAATATGGCTGCCAAGTTCCAGCAGCACCTCTGGGGAGACCTAGTTAACCTGAGCTGACTGGATACCATGCCAAGTCTGAGACTCTGGGAAACTTTGTGGGTTAAAGAACCCCCAAAGGAAGAGCGAGAGCTTTCAGAGAGTGGGGCAAGGACATAGGCTGACATTCACCCCTCCCGAAGGATAGGTAGGAGGGTGAGGGAGAACATTCTTGGGGGAGAAACAAGATGAACACTGAAGAGGAAGTCCTCTTGGGTCTCCCACTCTTTAGTGGAACTAGACCTGGGGCCATAAGCCTGCGACCAGCTCACTGAAGGTCAGACCCCTCTTGGCCACCTGTATAGTCCTTGGTCCATGGTTGGGAGAGCCACTGAATATGAGCCTTTTCTTCCTTCAGTAACTCCTACTCCTCCAAACCACAGTGCACTAAGGTGAGAGTGGGTGGTGATTTCCACAGGAGTTACCTCACCCGAGGAGCCATGTTTCCTGAGTTTCAGATACAAATATTCTGATGGGAAGACATCCAGTGATTAGGACTCCCTCTGTGGAGACTCCACATTACCTCCTGCACATACACACCCATGTACACACACACACACACCTCCCACTTGTAATCTCTCATCCACTCGTTGACCTCAATCAAGGCCAGCTGGGTCAATGCAGGTGACCCAGCCTTGAGGCCTGCAGTAAAGCCAGACTCTGGGGTGCCTGCATTTTCGTGCGTAAGTAAGCCCTAGCTGGCAGCCTGACCCAGATAACCACCAGCTCAGGTCACAGAAAAAGTGGTGGCATTGGAAGATAGAAAGTGAAGCACCGTTGGGCCTTGAGAGCTAGCTGACAGTGACGGGCCCCTCCCCTGTTAAGTCATCTTGACTCTCTCCCTCCACGCCTGCTCAGAGAGTGTGACCTGCTGCTTGCGGAATGCAGGTGCCTCCCTCCACAGCCTCACAAAGGAGGAGGGCAGCTGTTCCACCTCTGACGAGAAGGAGTCTCTTTCTTGGCCCCAAAGGGATGCTGAGCCCCGCCCTCTTCCTCGTTTCTGAAGTTGCGGCAGTTCCTGCTCCTTGGGTGATGCTCGATGTGGTCTTCATTGGAGTTTATCCTCCACTCATGGCTGTTTAGCCATCATGAACCAGGAACGTGCTTCCTCCCCTCTGGGGAGGGCCTAAGGTAGTACACCATCCCTCCTCCTTTGCCAGAACTTCCACTGATAACTTACAGCCAAATTCAAGACTTGAAGTAGGCTGAGAAAATCTTCAGCAGGAAATACAGGGTTCCCTAGTGCTATATTTCCCTCCATTCAGGAAAAGCAGCAACTTCAGATTCTCTCAAAAACAACTCCGCTGGCCCTTAGGACCGTTGTGGACAGTTGCCTAGGTTGCATACTGCACAAATTTGCCCTGCTGAAGGCATGAGTGGAGGCTGAAACTCAGCCAGAGTTTTATTTGCCAAGTCATGTACTCTGGTATGGGACTGCATCCTTTTTTGCTCACTGGGCTGTGTACCTAGAAGGGGTACCCAAATGGCACCCCACTCCAGTATTCTTGCCTAAAAAATCCCATGGATGGAGGAGCCTGGTAGGCTGTTCTATACCACAAGTTCATAGGGTCGCCAAGAGTCAGACACGACTGAGCGACTTCACTTCACTTCACTTCTTAATTCACACAAATGCTCCCAATTATCTAGCTTCTGACCTGCCAACCTTTACTTCCCTCACATTCTGCGTACAAATATTCTCAGCTCTGCAGTCTCAAAGGACAACATCTTTTCCCTTGTCATCTCTTCTCCTTCTGTCTTAGGAGGGTCTAATAGAATCAGGGGCTAACAATCTATGCTTATCATTGAGAAAGTATGCCCACATGCCTTCTCAGAGTTTTCATCCTCAATGAACAGCAGCTCCAGCCACTCTGGACAGAACTGTCAGTACCAGCTTGCCCATCCGCTCAGCCTGGTCTTCCATCTCTTCCTTCCACATTTCCAGCAAGATCATTTCTTATAATGCTTTCTCCTGGGGAGGTGAACAAAGATGAACCTGAAAAAAGCCCCTTGCCTCTGCTGCAGCCTTAACACATAGCAGGTGGAGCTCATGACCAGCCTAGGCTCCAGTCCTCATTTGATCTCCTATTAATATTTATATCCCCTTGTCAGGTCTCCCCCTGCTAGGCTGTGAGCTGGAACTAAGCACTGCATCTGAGGGAAGTGCCCAGCATGGAGAGGGGCTCAAACAAAATTATGGAAAGTGCATGCCACATACACCACCCTCAGCAGCTTCAGTCTCTATTTCAGGTTCAGTTAGAAGCCAGGCCCAGGAAGAAGCGGGCTGAGTCCTCACTGCCTTGTCACGACTTTGTTTTCAATAGCATCGTAGTGAAAGAGAGCATTGTGGTTCCAAAGAAGTCAAAGAGTTACTCTGTGGCTCTGTGCATGTTTTCAGTCATATCTGACTCTTTGTGTCTCCATGGACTGTAGCCCACCAGGCTCCTCCGTCCATGGGATTTCCCAGGCAAAAATACTGAAGTTGGTT
Organism: Antilocapra americana; assembly: GCA_007570785.1. Lineage (NCBI taxonomy): Eukaryota > Metazoa > Chordata > Mammalia > Artiodactyla > Antilocapridae > Antilocapra > Antilocapra americana. The sequence goes on along the minus strand of ML662449.1, from coordinate 12,333,958 downwards.
GCCATTTCCTTCTCCAGGGCATCTTCCAGATGCAGGGATTGAATGTGAGCCTCATGCATCTTGTGAAAGGCAGATTCTTTACCACTGAGCCATCGGGGAATCTCTGTAGCCATATCCTATTGAACCTCCTCTCTACTGAGGGCTTCAAGGATGTTTTATCTATGTGTCTTCTTGACCTTGGTGTACATGCAAAGAAAGAACAGTTTCTCCTAAGAAATGAATGCAAGAACTTTATGCTGGGCAGAGGGTAGAGCAGAAAGAGTGGCATTTTGACACCAGGGCTCAAGTCTTCTTTGGGAATGAAGATACTACATGACCTGTGGTAAGCTCCCAAGTGCTGAAATAATGTGAGTCATTACTGCTGTAGTCTAATCCTTCTGCCCTCCATCCTGACCCTTCACAGAGAGAATATTGAACCTTGGGAACATCTATATTGGTAGAAAAATCTATCTCCCAGGACATAATTGTTTTCTCCTCTTTAGACCTTTATTAGCAGTTGTGAGAATGTTTTATAGCTCTGGACCTTCTAAATTAGCATTGGCTTTTCCACTTCTGTCTCAGAAGGCTTCAGCAAAAACGATGAGTCTGGGTTTGTTCTCCCTCCGCCTTTGTAACTACAGCTCTGATCCTGCAACCCTGCGTGTGCTGTAAAATGTGGGCTCATGGAGCCCAGAGGATGTAAAACATCTTTGGGAAAATATGCTTCTCATAATCCAAATAGGCAAACTTTACTTGCTGAGAAACAATTTAAGTTGCTGTTGCTAAAGAGAAGACTCTTGAGAGTCCCGTGGACTACAATCCTAAAGGAAATCAGTTCTTAATATTTGTTGGAAGAACTAATTCTGAAGCTGAAGCTCCAATACTTTGGCCATCTAATGTGAAGAGCTGACTCATTGGAAAAGACCCTGATGCTGGGAAAGATTGAGGGCAGGAGGAGAAGGGGACGACAGAGAATAAGATGGTTGGATGGCATCACCGACCCAATGGACATGAGTTTGAGCAAACTCCAGGAGATGGTGAAGGACAGGGAAGCCTGGCGTGCTGCAGCCCATGGGGTCGCAAAGAGTCAGACACGACTGAGGGACTGGACAAAAAGAGGAAAAAGATTGGAGGACGGAGGTTAATCACACATTTAGCTTTCTATGCCAGTCACTGTACTAGGTAGTTCAAGGTTAATGCATTTAATTCTCAAACCAAAATAAAGAGAAGTGTCCTCGTATGACATAGAAGGAAAGTGAAGCTTCAGTGAAGTAGCGTTCCTGAGGTTACATACCTGCAAGATTGGTGATTAGTTTTTTGAGACAAATGTTTTTGACTTCAAAGGTTGTCGAAAACACACTTATCATACTTAGAACAGTGAGGCTGAGGCTCGACCTTAAAATTTTTTTAAACTGGAATGATGGGAATGGAAGCAGGGTGGGTTCATGATGGGGCTAAGAGCCTGGAAAATGACTGTTCCCTTAAAGGTGCCAGGGGGGTTTTAGTCTCTGGAAGTGGATACTTCTTTTCAACTTTGATGAAGAGTAAGGTATGGCAACCCACTCCAGTATTCTTGCCTGGAGAATCCCATGGACAGAGGAGACTGATGGGCTATACAGTCCACGGAGTTGCAAAGGGTCGGACACAACTGAGCAACAAAGCACACACACACACTCCTTGGTTTGGGGACTATCACCACCAGAATGGGCTTTCTGGTGCTGAGAAGCGCTTGCAAAAATTGAGGAGAATGGTTTCCTGAGAGACTTGGGGAACTGGTTGAGGGCAGCTGCTTCTGGAACCAAGGAAACCAGCTTGGCACAGATAAGAGGAGACACCAGGGCCACTCTTAGCAGTTTCTGTCTATAGAAAACATATGGCTTAAAAACATATCACTGAATTAACAGGTCTGTATTTCATATACCCATTTATCCATGAAGATTTAGAATAGTGGGTAGGAAAGCAGTACTTCTGTTTCTGTTTATTCTTCAATCAGTAAAGTTGTGCACCTGAAGATTCTTTGTAAAGTCCGAGCACCCAAAAAGGTGGCAACACTGTTGTTTCTCACAGTTCCATGGCACTTTGGAACCCTTTGCAATTAAACAGTATAGGTTTCTTGCCTCTGAAGTTCCCTAAAACTGTTAATACTGGTTATATCTTTATTCATTATGCTGCATCATCCGTCATGTCACTATCTGCCAGTCACGCTTTCAAAGGCCGTTCTGTGCTTCCTTGATGATGACCACAAATGGGAGTCTTATTCAGAGTATGCAGATAAATGTAAACAGTTATTTGTCTTTTTGTTGTTATTTAGTCACTCAGTGTGTCTGACTCTTTTGCGACCCTATGGACTATACCCGCCTGACTCCTCTGTCCATGGGATTTCCCAGGCAAGAATACTGGAGTAGGTTGCCATTTCCTTCTCTAGGGCATCTTCCTGACTCAGGGATCGAACCCATGTCTCCTGCATGGGCAAGCATATTCTTTACTACTGAGCCTTTTCTAGTCATGTTGAATTATTAACATTTATAAGAATTTTATAGTGAAAGCATAGAAACATATTTTCTGATCTTGTCTTCTCTTAAACTCATTAGCCAAAGTCACTGCATTCCTAGAATGTAATCTCTTTCAAGAGAAGGCATCCCTAAAGACAGCCTCTTCAGCAAGGGGTGTTGGGAAAGTTTACAGCCACATGTAAATCAGTGAAGTTAGAAGACAGTCTCACACTATACACAGAAGTAAACTCAAAATGGCCTACAGATGTAAACATAAAGCATGACATCATAAAACTCCTAGAAGTTTTATGAGGAACTCCATAAAACATAGGCAAAATATTCCCTGACATAAATCATACAACGTTTTTTTGGATCAGTCTACAAGGGCAATAAAAATAAAAGCAAAAATATACAAATGAGACCTAATCAAACTAAAACGTTTTAACAGCAAAGGAAACCACACGCAAAATGAAAAGACAACCTACAGACTGGGAAAATGTATTTGCAAATACATAACTGACAAGAGCTTAATTTTCAAAATATACAAACAGCTCATACTATTCAGTAACAAAAAACCAAACAACCCAATCAAAAAATGGGCAGAATATCTAAACAGACATTTCTCCAAAGAAAATATACAGATGGCCAATAGGTACATGAAAAGATGCTTAACATTGTTAATTATTAGAGAAGTTCAAGTAAGAATTACAATGAGTTACCACCTCACACCAGTCAGAATGGCCATCATTAAAAAGTCTACAAATAACAAATGCTGGAGAGGATGTGGAGAAAAGGGAACTCTGCTACACTGTGTACACACACACACATACATATACACACACACACACACACACAGTTGGTAGGGGTGTGAATTGGTACAGCCATTTTGGAAAACATTATGGAGATTTCTCAAAAAACTAAAAATAGAGTTGCCATATGATTCAGCAATCCCTCTCCTGAGCATATACCCAGATAAAATTATAATTTGGAAAGACACATGCACCCTATGTTCATAGCAGCACTATTCCCAATAGCCAAGACATGGAAGCAACCTTAATGTCCATTGACAGATAAATGGATAAAGATGTATGGAAATGGAATACTACTCAAAAAAAGGATGAAATAATGTTGTTTGCAGCAACATGGATGGACCTGGAAATTATCATACTAAGCGAAATTATCATACTAAGTCAGAAAGAGGAAAACAAATACCATATGATATCACTTATATGTGGAATCTAAACTATGACACAAATGAACTTATCGACCAAACAAACAGGCTCACAGACATAGAGAACAGACTTGTGGTTGCCAGAAGGGAGGGGGCCTGGGAAGGGATGGACTGGGAGTTTGGGACTGGCAGATGCAAACTATTATAAATAGAATGGCTACGCAGCAAGGTCCTGTCATATAGCACAGGGAACTATATTCAATATCCTATAATAAAACAACGGAAAAGAAAAAGAGATTTTTTAATTAAAACAAAACAAAACAAAACAAAAAAAGCATCCCTGACCACTAAACACTCCCCTAGTAGAGACGATAATTGAGGGACCAGTGATGGAGCCAGAAGATCCAACCCATTTGCACAAAGCAGTCAGTCCTTGTCCTGGTCCAGCAAGGCTGAAGACCAACTGGGCGAGTATGAGATCAGTCAGAAAACCTCATTAGCACTGCAGAGCGATTGTTCCTAAACCCCTGGAGGAGACAGGGAAGGCCATCCCAGGGGACGGTCTGATGCATGGCCTGGAGCCTGTGGTAAAGGTGGGGTAATACTGATGAGGGGAGGAAGGTGTGCCATAGGGTACAGGACATCCCACTGACACCCCTGCCGCCCTTGGGTGTTTACACTGGGAGTGACTCCACAGTCGGAACACATGTGGGTGAGAGTCAGAGCATAGTTCAAGCCCAAGTCTGGCCACAGGTGCCCCAAAACCCCAACCTTGTCCTTAGTCCTACAAGAGGGAGAAACTCTCCAAACCAGTGTGTTCACCCCATTCTGGTGGCCCAATCTTTTGTGATCCCTGAAAACAATATTGCATTGACCCAGCAAAAACAATTCACTCACCAGGCCTCCTTCCCAGGGCTCCACAGGTCCCAGGAACCATCCCAACATTAGAAAAACAGATTCCAGAGCAGGGGAGCAGGGGTACGGAGGATCAGGGCCTCACTCGTCTGGGTCTAAGGGCGGTAGGAAAACCCTGTCTCGCTGTGTTGAGAGCATCTGCAGCAGGTGCTCCGGTCCTGGCAATGGGATGCCTGAATGTGGAGGGAGGGACCATAGCCAGCTTAGCTAGAAGGGATAGGGAAAGCCCACAGGCTCTGCTGGAGAGGCGCTTCTAAGTCCCTTTGAGAACTTTTCCTTTGCATTCACAACCTGGCTGGCTGTTTGGTGCAAGAGGCCTAGATTTTGGCCTACTTCAACTTTTGACATGCCTTGCTCTCTGTGCTTGATCACGCGTACCTTTGGATTTAAAGTGAGAGATGTATGACTCTTCCTTTCACTTGAACACTTAGAGGCCATGGCAGGGTTATTAACTGGCCCAGCTTCAATACTGTTGTGTCTCAGGGAATAGGGGGGCTGAGGAGAGTGAACAACATGGGGGAGACAGCTGGCTGGTGGAACAGTCAGAACACACACGTATTTATTAAGTTTTCTCTTACATAGGTGTAGTTTTCAGCATCCCAAAACTGTTATAGTAACATCAAACTGACCACAGATAGTAATAACAAAAAGGCATAATAATAATAAGTTTGAAATACGAGAAGAATTACCAAAACGTGGCACAAAGAGAAAAGGAGCAATCACTCTTGTAAAAACGGTGCTCATAGACTTGCTCAACACAGAGTTGCTGCAAACTTCCAGTTTGTGAAAAACATAATATCTGCAAAGCACAAGAAAGTGAGGTATGCCTGTATTTCAGCAGCTCTTTTTTTTTCATCACTGAGATGATGCTGTTTATTCTTTCATATTCTGTTGTATGGATAAGCACAGTTTATTTTCCTACTGATGGACTTGGGGCTGTTTGCATCACCTGTGATTTAGAACCGTGTTCTGAGGCACCTCAGAGCTATGCAGGGTCCACTCAGGATTAGCTGCTAGAGTGGAAGTCAAAGCCTCCATGGTACAGCTTCCTGGGAAAGTGTTGATTAGTTTTCTAAGAGCTGAGAGTCCCTTGGCTTGTTTGTCTTGGTGCAGCATCAGTGCTAAGGGAGAGACAATCGAGATTAAGTCAAAAACCAGTAAACCAGGGGCAGTCACAGCTGCCTGATGACTGACTGCCAAACAGACCTGTCCAGATATGCCATTCAGCTCACTCTGGTGAGTAACTCTGCTCCTGGAACAATGACTCTTGTGTAATGAATGAAATTCACAAAAGGAATTAGACTCCTACTGTTTGCCACATTCCAAAGCAATGAACCAACTGAAGGCTAATGGGAGCCTCAGCTTCTGCTGGAGCTTAGGTCAGACATATCAATATAGACATATAAATCAATACAATAAAATAAAGCATAACCATCTAGAGTGTCTCCAACTTATCATTCATCCAGAAAGTAGAATATGGATGATGTGTCTCTCACAGGATGACAGTGAGGTGGCTGACAAGGCCTGGGATCTCAAAGAGGGTCCATCAACTGGGCTTGCTGAAGCCCAACTTGGAGAACTGGACAAAACAAGAGGTGTAGCCATTCACAGAGCTAGATTTTCAAAATGACTCCTACCTCCCAGTCCTCTTTTCCTCTCCATCCCCGAAAATATTGGAGCAAGAAGAAATGTAATGCTGGCTCCACCAACACAGCTCCTCTAAAAGGACCCACAGTGAACCACTGACACTCTCCCACCAGCCACAGCCAACTTCCCTTTCTGTGTCCTTACCCAGTTTTACAGGAAGTTTTGTGCTTTCTGCTTTTGGCTACCAGGAAACTCAGAGATACAATTGCCACCCAGATATCTCAGGTTTATAATAACTTATCATCTAGACAACCTATTTTTTTATTTAAAAAAATTTATTTATTTATTTATTTATTTATTTGGCTGCATAGGCTCCTAGCTGCTGCATATGGGATTTAGGTCCTTGACTAGGGATTGAACCCAGGCCCCCTGCATTGTGAGTGTGCTTAGCTACTGGACTGCCAGGGAAATCCATAAACCTATTCTGATTGGTCCTTTCCCTCATCCTAATTTCATTTGCATTTACATTTCACTAACACACTGTGCATTTCCTATAAGCCATGTTTAATCCTTTGTGGAACGAGGTGGGGTATGAATAAATAAGCCTGACCTCAGAGCTAAGTTGAATCCATCTACATTTCTTCTCTTCTCCTACCCAGCAGGGTGGCTGACACTGTGACTCCTTCCAGTGAGTGCAGCTGCCTCTGGAGGTGATGCTTTCCAACCTTCTTTACCAGTACTTTGAACTTTTACTTATTTATTCATTCAACAAGTATCTACTGAACACCTAATATATGCCAGTGGCCAGGTGAAATAAGAGATCCCTGGTCCTGTGGAATCTCCCCCTGTAGGGGGAGAGAGGATTGACAGAGATAAGTAACTGAGCCAAAAAAAGGAAAAAAATCACCTGATTTCAGATAAGTTCTATAAAGAAACTGTGTTTTAGCTAGGATAGTCAGAGGGCGATATTTGAACAAAGACATGAATAAAGGGGTAGAGGTGAGCCAACAGAGGAAGTTCTGGGGGAAGAATTTTCCAGGCTTTGGGAACAGCCGTGCAAAGGCTATGTGATGGCCCAGTGAGCTTGACCCATTCTGGGGGAAATTTGACTGCCGTCACCATCTCCTTCACTAGCATTTGGATCTGAGTCACCTCACACCCCTGTAGGGGCCTCCTGACTATGCCCCCTGCTTCTGCCCTTGGTCCTCTTCAGTCTATTCAGCACACAGCAGCCAGAGAGATCATTTGAAATTATAAATCAGTTTATTCCACTCTCTTGCTCAAAAGGCTTCATCAGTTTCCAATCACACTCAGAATAAATTCCAAAGTCTTTACCACAACGTATGAGGACCTACAGGGCCTGATTCCTTCTCTCCTACCACTGCTATTACTATCCTCGCCGCCACCATCACCATCATGATCATCAGCGCTACCGCCACTCCATCATCACCTCATCATCACTACCATCATATCACCATCACTACCACTTCATGCACACACCCAAAAAAGCCTCCATAATAACTATACTAGTTAATACATACACATTAAATATACACATAGTTAATATATACATATATATCTAAGTATAAAGTTCCTATTGTATGGCAGACATTGTTCTTAGCACTTCCCAGGTGGTGCTAGTGGTTAAGAACCCACCTGCCAATGCAGGAGACAAAACAGATGAGGGTTCTATCCCTGGTTCAAGAAGATCCCTTGGAGAAGGAAATGGCAACCCACTCCAGTATTCTTGCCTGGAGAATCCCATGGACAGAGGAGCCTGGTGGGCTACAGTCCATGGGGTCTCAAAGAGTCCAACACAACTGAAGCGACTTAGCACACAGCACATTCTTAGCACTTTCCACATAACAACTCATTTAAACATCACATTTAATATGCAAATTCATATATAATTTATATAAATTTAAGTCACATATAAATATAAAGCCTCAAATTTTCACATAATAGCCCACTTAAGCTTCAACAATGCTGAGGAGAAAGTACTATTATCATCATCATCACCACTCTCACTTCATAGATAAGGAAACCGAAATTTAACAAAGTAACAAAATAGAAGAAACTTAGGTCCCTGACAGGATGGAGCCCTTTTATCCATCCTGGATTGCTTAGGGGAGAAAGAAATCAACTTCTGCCTGGTTTAAGCCTCTGTTATATCAGGTCTTCATGACAACAGCTGAATTAGTATCTGTAATGACAAGTGGGCAAAGTCAACCTGGAAAACGGAGGTTTGCCAGTGGCAGGGCCACCGTCCTCATGTCAGAAACTGATGTGCCAAGGGGCCATGTCCGTCTCTGTGTGAGGCTAGAGATTTCTGAAGACCTCTACACCATGCTACACGAGCCAGACTCACACGCTAGAGGTGGGAGGAGCCCATCTCTGCAGCAAGGTGCTGATGCTTTTATTTATGTAGAACCATAAATGTCCCAGTAGTTTTTATGAGTGTAAAGCAGAAAATTATCAAACCAGAGCAAAGCTTCCTAACCCAAGAGCTGGCATTCCAAAAAAGAGGCCTCATCTCACAAAAACAGGGTGTGTGTATATTTGGAGGATGTAAGATCATAGGAGAAACTAGATAGGCAATCTAATCTGATCTGAAGGCTGGGAAAGAGAAAAGGAGAGTGAGGTGAAAGAGGTTGAGCTGAGTCACAAGGGGCTGGTTTGGGAGGTGCACAGAAAGATTCAGTGTTTTTTCAAATCTCTTTTTTCATTGAAAAATCACTATAATAGTGAAAGAATGTTTTAAGCTTCTGTGATTTCACTAGTTTTTAACAGAACTTTAAAAGGAATCTTTGATATAAACAGCCCTTCTAGTTTTTGTACTGGTTATTATCAACCTTATCTACAAGTTAATTCAACTTTAAAATTTCTAATTATACTTCTCCATATTTCTACATACCCATTGCTGTTGTTGGGAAAGTAACTTAACTCACAGAGCCTCAATTTTCTTGTCTTTAAAATGGGGTTAATAATACTTATAATAATACTCCATAAAAATGGGATTGTTATTTAGGATTAACTGAAGTAAAGAGGGTCAAACACTTAGCAGAGGGCCTTCCACAGAGTCAGTGTAACCCAGAGGCATTGTTCTCCCTAAAGAGTTAGTTTCCCCCAGAATCCAGTTCAAGGGTCCTGAGAGTTCAAAACATCCCCTTCAATTCTGTAAATTTCTGACAGTGAACTTCCTTAAGCTTCGATCTCCATGCTCATAAGCTATTTCTTATCAGTTCACATAAAACAGCAAAGGAGAAGCATATAAAAGCTTGGATACATAAATCAATAGTTGGTTGATGGAATGCTAGACAGCAATAAAAAAGCACAGATCATTGTTACAGGCAGCAATACAGTGTAACTCTTGGTTGTAATGTTGGCTGGAAGACATTAGATACAAAATGACACAGACTCTGTGGTCCCCTCATACAGATTTCCAAAACAGGCAAAACTGAGCTATGATGACAGATATGATAGTAGTAGTTACTTTAAGGGGAAGATGACGGGGAGGGGGGAACAAGGCAGGGGTTTAAGTAATGTCCAATATCTCGATCTGCATGCAAGATAGTTACACAAACGTGTTTACTTTGTAAAAATACATCACCCAGTTCACCCATGATTTGTGTAGATTATTTATGTCCTACTTCAATTAAAAAGTTAATTTGTGGGGCAGGGGGAAGGATAAATTGAGAGTGTTGAATTAACAGGTGCACACTACCATATATAAAATAATCAACAGGATTTACTGTATAGCACAGGGAACTATATTCAATATCTCATAATAAATAATCATGGAAAAGAAGTGAGAAAGAATACAGATATATACATATATATGTATAATTGAGTCATTTGCTGTACCCCTGAAACTAATATAATATTGTAAATCAATTATACTTCAACAAAAGAAAAAAGTTAATTTACAAAGTGGGGTGTCTGAGCTGCCACAGGAGCAGATTCCAATGCAGGATGCCTGGCTTGCCCTGAATGCACCAACCCCATTCCCTCTCTGCCATCTCCTCTCTAGTGTCCAAACACATTTCCCCCCCACGTCTCAGGCAGAACAATTTTTCCAACTCTAAGGGTCCCAAGAGAAGCTTGAAGTCTGCTCTTATGTGTCATGGTGACGAATTTCTTCCCTACAAATTCTTTTCTCATTCACATCATTGTGATAAACTCCTTTATGTGTGTGTGTGTGTATCTTTTTCTCTTAAATGAACTTCTAAGAGTGAGATCACATCTTTATGATGTTTTACTTGTATGGCCACTGAGTTTTCTTAAGTTGGGGGTACCCAGTCACAGCATCCCAGGGATTTTCATACACAATTAGTTCTTGCTAGTTTCTAGACCAGGAAAAAAGACCACTCCTGAGGACACCAGCCTGGCTACTCTTAAGCCATTTCCCTAAAAATGATGTTATTCCTCCTGAACTCGAGGTGACTGTTCATCTCAAATGTGTCGTCATTCACACTCATGCATTCCACAAACGCTACATGTCTACCCAGGCCTGGTACAGTGCTGTGTGCTAGGATGAGCGTTACAATGGTGTGCAGCCAGCATGGCGATCTCTGCTTTCTGGCCATGTCTGCTTTCTTCCTAACAGTTCTTGGGAAGGAGGAGAGTCATCCCCAGTGAAGGAGGGCATTTCTCCTGGTGGGAAAAGAGGTGTTGAACAGACCAAACAAGACATGATCTTTATGACACAGTGAGCACACACGTGTGTGTGCATGTACACATGGGAAGGCAGATGCTGTCTTAGCTTCAATTCTCCCCCAAAAGACCCTGACACAAAGATTTGAGTGCAGTTTTTGTGGGGAGGTGATCCCAGTCAATACAAGAAGAAGTGAGGGAGGGAAAACATCCATGAAGGGGACATTTTTAAAAATATTTATTGATTTATGTAGGGCTTCCCTGGTAGCTCAGCTGGTAAAGAGTCCGCCTGCAATGCAGGAGACCCGGGTTCGATCTCTGGGTTGGAAAGACTCCCTGAAGGAGGGCATGGCAATCCACTTCAGTATTCTTGCCTGGAGAATTCCATGGACAGAGGAGCCTGGTGGTCTACAGTCCACGGAGTCACAAAGAGTCGGACATGACTGAGCAACTAAACACAGCATGTTGATTTATTTAGAGGCCTCCCAAGTGGCTCAGTGGTAAGGAATCCACCTGCCAATGCAGGAGACATGGGTCCTATCCCTGGGTCAGGAGGATCCCCTGGAGAAGGAAATAGCAACCCACTCCAGTATTCTTGCCTGGAGGATCCCATGGACAGAGGAGTCTGGTGGGCTACAGTCCATGGCATTGCAAAGAGTTGACAGACTTAGTGACTAAACAACAAATTAATTTATTTACCCACTGGGCCACCAGGGAAGTCCCATGAACGGGACATTTTAAAACCAAATAGCAACAAGGCTAACTGAAGCTTAAGCTCACTGGAAACTCTGGAGTCCACACAGCAAAGTCACCTCAGAGTTATCCCACCTCTGAGTAGCTGCTTCTACCCCAATTCGCATCATCCATTGGTGGAGGGCTGCTCTGGAGCTTGGGGGAAGTCCCAGTTCTCTGAAACTTCTGGCCTGTCATCAGCCACATGGCCTCCTGTCTAGCAGGCTCCAGGTGCCAGAGAAAGCCCAGTGCATTGGGAGGATTTTTCATTGTGGTGCCCAGACTCTCTAGTTGTGGCATGAGGGTTCGGCAGAGAAAGGCTTGGTTGCCCCGTAGCATGTGGAATGTGGGATCTTAGTTCCCTGACCACATCCCCTGCATTGCAAGGCAGATTCTTAACCACTAACCCAACCAAGGAAGTCCCTCTTAGAGGTACTTATAATAATGGTGGTTTACACAATCAGGTACCTTAGACTGGATGAAATATGGTACCTTGCTACGCAGAGATTAATGGTGTTTCTCCCTATTAAAAGCCTTAGTGACTCTCTTTTGCCTGGAGTATGACATCAAACTCCTTAACCACAAATACAGGGTCCATTCCCATCTCCCCCAACTGTACCAAAACCAGATCACAGAGATGCCCCCACAAACTATTCTCACCTCTTCAGGGGGCCAGTTCAGAGGGGAATATGGGGTGGGAGATTGCTGTCTTGGAGCCTCTTTTATGGAAGTCAGAAGGCTGAATCTGCATTCAGTTTCCCCCTCTCTGAGTCATGGCTAGAAAATTATTTTTCAACAAGAAATAAAATATTAAAATTTCAGATTTTACTTTATAAAGGTAGAACACTTGAAACTAAAAGTCATTTATTTTTATTTATTTATTTTTTATCTGCATTAATTTTATTTCTGACCTCCACTCTATAAGAATGAAGGTAATATTCATTCTTTTATTTTATTTTATTTTTATTTATTTATTTTTTACATTATCGTGTTGGTTTTGCCATACATTGACATGAATCTGCCATGGGTATACATATGTTCCCCTTCAAGAACCCCCTTCCCACCTCCCTCCTGATTCCCTCTCTCTGGGTCATCCCAGTGCCCCAGCCCTGAGCATCAAACCTGGGCTGGCGATTGATTTCACATATGATAATTAGCATGTTTCAATGCCATTCTCCCATATCATCCTACCCTTGCCCTCTCCCATAGAGTCCAAAAGACTGTTCTATACATCTGCGTTTCTTTGGCTGTCTCACATACAAGGTTCTCATTACCATCTTTCTATAAAGTAATTTAAAAACTAGGATTAGATGTGGGAAATAATAAAAAAGAACATGTTTTGGGAAAACAATTCTATTTCATACATGTGTAAATATTGTTCAGTATGTATGTTTCAAACTCATATTTAAATGGTTTCTAAATTTTGGAATAGAGTTGATTTCACAAGAAATGTGATACTTCATTCAAGTACAGGTTCACAATAAAGATTTGTTATGGTGTTCTTAAACTTGATTGTTCTTGAACTTATTTTTCATTAGTTTGGTGCTTTACTCTGAGCTATCAGAGAAGCCCTCCTAAATAACTATAGATTAGAAATTACAAAAATAGTAAAAGAGGCTTAATGTACTCCTGTGATTTATTCTTAACAGATGCTAGAAACCAATATAATGAAATATTATGTAAATAACATTTAAAAGTTCAAATTAAACTTACAAAAGAGGGGTTTTGTGTGTTTTATATATATTTTGGGAATAAATTCCACTTGGTCACAATGCATTATTATTTTTATGTATTGCTGAACTTCCTTTGCTTATATTTTGTTGAGGATTTGTGTCTATATTCATAGGTATATTGGTCTGTCACTTCATTTCCTTAGATGTTTTGTCAGGTCTTAGTATCAGGGTTATGCAGATTTCCTAAAATGAATTTTAAAACTTTCCCTTCTTCTTTCTTTTTGAAACAGTTTATGCATGATTTATACTATTTTTCTCCTTAAATGAATCTAATTCACAAGTGAAATCATCTAGGCATAAGAAACTTCCCTAGTGGCTCAGACAGTAAAAGCATCTACTTACAATGTGGGAGACCCGGGTTCTGTCCCTGGGTGAGGAAGATACCCTGGAGAAGGAAATGGCAACCCACTCTAGTACTCTTGCCTGGAAAATTCCATGGATGGAGGAGCCTTGTAGGCTACAGTCCATGGGGTCAGACACAACTGAGCGACTTCACTTTTCTTTGTGGCAAGCTTCTGATAATGAATTAAATTTCTTTATAAAATATAAATTATTTAGATCTTCTGTTTCTTCTGGGTCAATTTTGTTAAGTTGCATTTTTCAAAGAAAGTTCATTTCACTTAGTTATCAACCTTACTGGCATAAAGTTGTTCATAGTATTCCCCAATTATCATTATAATGCCTGTAGGATTGGTAATGTCAACCCTTCTTCCATCCCATATATTGGTAACTTAAATTTTCTCTCTTTTTTTAACTGATCAGTCTTACTATGGGTTCATAAATTTTATGAAACTTTTCAAAGAACCAGTTTTCAAATTTGTTAAAAATCCCTATGGTTTGTTTTCTGATATACTGATTTCTATTTTATACTTGTTGTTTTTTCTTTCCTTGAGTTTAATTTCCTTATTAAAGTGGAAATTTGGATAATTAATTTTAAACCTTTCTTCTTTTCTACTATAATCAGGTTGGTGCTATTGATTTCTCTCTAAGCACTGTACCCTATAAATTTCATAAATGGAAATGTAATATTGACTTTTTATCATTCCATTTAAATATTTTCTAATTTCTCTTAAAATATCTTCTTTAATCCATAGTTATTTAGAAGTATTACATATTGTTTAATATTCAAATATTTATAATTATCTAGCTATTTTATTCAGTTTTAATTTCATTCCATTGTGGTCAAAGAACATACTCTGTAAGATTTCAGTCTTTTGAAATGTGTGAATATAAACAAGTATATAACTTGCTTTATAGAAAATGGAAAGTAGTCATCAGAGAGGTGAGGATAAAGTACTGTTAGAGTGGAGAGAAAAGGAAATTCCAACTGTGCTCAATCATGGAAGGCTTATGGAGGGAGGTGACATTTGAGCGGGGTCTTGAAGGATGGATAGGATTGAGAAATAAGGAGTAGAGGAAGGAAAATCTCCAATTAGACTCAATTTTCCCTAAAAGGAGAAATTATGATTATCTTGTATGAAACCCAAGACCTCAGAGCACTGCTGAACACTGCCGAGTGCTCAGAGCACTGCTGGGTGCACTTCAAATAGGTTTCATTAAAGTGACCACCAACCTATGGCCCCAACTCCTTCCTCTAAGCTTCTTTAAAACACTTGCTCCCAAACCACCGCTTAAATACTTTGAATTTTGAATATGGTCACCTCCTGTTTTAGAAACTCAAGCAGCTCAATGTATTCTGAACTAGTAAGAACAACCAGCAAGTTTCATAACTTGAAAAGCATTTTTCTTTTCGGTTCCCTGGTACGCACCAGTCTAAGCTTTCTTTTTAATGCCCACAGATACAGGAGTTTAAGAAGTGAGATACACTGGGAAGTCTGTATTTGTAGTCACCCCTCTTCCTTTTGGAGAAGTTTGGAATTCTCAGTGACATCACTGGAGAAAAGGTCTATTTGTCACCACAGTCATGTGGCACGAGTCAGTCACGTGGCACGAGTCAGTCACGTGGCAGGAGGCAAGTGCCTCGCGGGGATCTATGTCATCTGAAAATAACTCCTGATCAGAGCCCTCTGGGCGAGTGATGCAATTAAACCTGGGCCTGAATCCATTTTCCTTCAGCCAAGCAACATAGAGGATGAGATGGTTGGGTGGACATGAGTTTGAGCAAACTCCAGGAGATGGTGAAGGACGAGGAAGCCTGTGCTGCAGTCCACGGGGTCGCAAAGAGTCAGACACGAAATAGCGACTGAACAACAAGCAATACGTAGGCCACCTTTCGGCTCTGCAGAATCTTGACGGCTCACAGCTACCATCCCAGAACTCGGGGCAGGGATGGTGTTCTTACCTGTTTCACATTGAAAGTCCTTCAAGGGACTGAGCAGGGCCCGGTTGAGCCTCTTCTTCCCTGAGCTCAGCACACGGTGGATATGGCCTTTACCCTGCTCTGCCCTCTTAGAGGCGAGCTGGTTGCCCTTATCTTGACTCTTTCTTAGGGACTGAGCTCCCTATGTGGAAGGGTTGGCTTGGAATGTTTGCTCAGATCTTCTCTGACATGCTAACACCTACCTTCATGCCTAGAGTTGACAGTCTTGCCAAATCTCATGGGCTTGCCTGTGTCACAGGTGCCCTGGGGACCTGTGGGTGGTCTGAATGGCAGAGTCCTGACAGCTGACTCTCAAAAGACTCCAAAGCCACACCAAAGTCTATCAAGGCCTTCAGTTCCAGATAGAATCATTTAATATAATTCCTGGCAAGAAAAGTATAATCCAAAGTCAGGGTGAGGGTTAGTCCTCTGTGGGTCTAATGAAGCCTATTTGAAAAAACTCAGCTTGCTGTTCCATTTGGTCTTGCTGAAAGTCCGTGTCCTCTGGCTGGTGGCTGATTTTGGACACACCAGCATGCCTGCCCACGTGTGACACACTTCAGCCGTGTGTTTACAATGAAACCTACAGCAAAGTCCCCACCTCTACGAGCAGTACCTCCTTGGCTTTTGCAATTCCTAGGCTGAGGCGCTCCCTAATTAGGACGGTGGTGAAGATGAAACTCTCCCCAGAATGCTTCCCTTCAAAGGCACCTGATGCTTTTGTGTTAGAGACACAGACAAAATGTGAGGGCAGAAAATGCCCCTTCCTCTGCGAGCACACCATCTCCAGCAATGACATCTGATTGTTTCTCGGGCTGAGTTATCTTGGCAAAGCCTGTCAGCTTTCTTAACACCAGGCAGAAAACGGGCACCTGGTACATCACTCTCCAAGTGCAGAGTGAAGAATGTACAGGGAACCACTGGGCTAGAGGCCCCCTTGAGGTTGTGAGGCCTGGATGAGTGTTTTTCTTTAAAAATTATTTATTTTTAATTGGAGGATAATTGCTTTACAATGTTGTGCTAGCTTCTGCCTTACAACACTGTGAATCAGATGTCAGTATACATATGTCTCCTGTCTTGAACCTCCCTCCCAATGCCCAGCCCATCCTCGCCCTCTAGGTTGTCACAGAGCACCAGGTTGAGGTCCCTGGGTTATACAGCAACTTCCCGTATTACATATTGTAATGTATATGTTTCAGTGCTACTCTCTCAATTCATCCCACCCTCTCCTTCCCCTACTGTGTCCAGGAGACTGTTCTCCCTGTCCGTTCTCTATTTCCCGCCTTGCAAACAGGTTCTTCAGTACCATTCCATATATACGCATTAATGTACAATATTTGTTTTTCTCTTTCTGACTCACTTCACTCTGTATAACAGGATCTAGGTTCAGCCACTTCACTTCAACTGACTCAAATTTGTTTCTTTTTATGGTAACATTCCATTGTATACATGTGCCACATCTGTCAAAGGATAGCTAGGTTGCTTCCATGTCCTGGCTATTGTAAACAGTGCTACAATGAACAATGGGGTGTGCTGGTGCTCAGCCACTTGTCATATCTGACGCTTGGTGACCCTATGGATTGTAGCATGTCAGGCTCTTCTGTCCATGGGGTTTTCCCAGCAATAATACTGGAGTGAGTTGCCATGCCCTCCTCCAGTGGACCTTCCCAGCCCAGGGATTGAACCCACGTCTCCTACATCTCCTGCACTGGCAGGCAGGTTCTTTACCACTGAGCCACTGGGGAAGCTTGAACACTGGGGTACATGTGTCTTTTTGAATCATGGTTTTTGCAGGGTGCATGCCCAGTAATGGGATTGCTGGGTCATATGGTAGTTTTATTTCTAGTTGTTGTTTTTTTTTTTTTTTTAAGGAATCTCCATATCGTTCTCCATAGTGGCTGTATCAGTTTATATTCCCACCTTAGAGCATTTAGGGGCAAACACTTCAATCTTGAGTCTGACATCTTCTTCTTGATGGGTTGGTTTATGTCACTAGTCCATCCCATCAGCTCATCAATTACTTCCTTCCTTACTCCTCCCTATTTTCCTCTCTCTTTGCAGAAGAGGCTAGTATTTGAGGACTGCAAGCTTTGGAGGCTTGTGGGCTGAGACTGGAAACTAGAAAGAGACCCAAGTGAAAAAATGAAATGCCTAACACAGCCCTATGGCATATATTTGTCAAGAGAGGAAGAAATGCTGATGACAAGAAAGGCCAAGGGAAGGCTGCTGGTAATACCTCTTACAGATTTTGATAATGTATTTATAAGCCAAGCCAAATGCTACAGAAAGACATGTTCCAAATATAATGGGTTTGACAAGCTGGGATAATGTCAATGTCATATTTGTTTGAGATGTTTCCAGCATCCTCCCAGAATGTGCCCAGAGCAATAACTATTACAACAACCTCATCGAAACAGGAGTGCCCTGGAATGCTCCACCTTCCACTTTAGGGGTTAGGCTTCATGTATTAGCATACATTCCCAACACTTAACAGAACTCCTTCCTTGTGTATAAGATGCTCAGGCTCAAAATAATTGGTTTGCACTTAAATGCCCAAATATGATTATATAACTTTGATTCAATTAACAGGTCTGACTTGATTTAAACCTTGCCTAGGAATGAGCCAAACAGTCATCTAAATAATAATTAGAACAAGACAAACCAGCCTGGCTGGTCTCCAGTGTGGAAGATTAAAGGAACTTCCGAGTCATCAGATGGACCTGAGTTTACAGAGGTCCCAAGACTATGCTCACTTACCTTTGACCCAGGACTAAGGGTCTGGGGTTCACTCATAGTGGTCAGTGAGGGCCCTGACGGTTGCTCCCTCTATCCAACTCAGCAATGATAAAATGGAGCCCAGGAAAGGTGATGTTGCCAGGCCAGGTTTGTTCCATCAGCTGAAAGCAGAGTGAAGGCTGAAGTTCGGCACAAAGGGCTGTAGAGTCTATCTCCTTCAATCTCCCTCCTAGTAGAAGACCCTCTGACTGTCATCAGGTCTCTGCTTGGCCTCTGTCAACAAACACCCACTACCTCCACCAGTCTTGGATGGCTCCAATTATGATAAATTTTTCCTTGTTTTGAGCTCAAACTCATATTCCTATAACTTTCAATCAAAGATCCTTTTATCCTTATCATTGTCATTTCTTATTCTTTAATCGCTAAGTCATGTCTGACTTTTTGCAACCCCATGGATGCAGCACACCAGGCTTTCCTGTCTTTTACTGTCTCTGGAGTTTCCTCAAACTCATGTCCATTGAGTCAATGATGCCATCCATCCATCCAACCATCTCATCCTCTGTCAACCCCTTCTCCTTCTGCCCTCAATCTTTCCCAGCATTGGGTCTTTTACAACCAGTCAGCTCTTCCTGTCAGGTGGCTGAAGTACCGGAGCTTCAGCTTCAGCATCAGTCCCTCCAATGAATATTCACGGTTGATTTCCTTTAGTGTTGACTAGTTTAATCTCCTTGCTGTCCAAAGGACTCTCAAGAGTCATTTCTTAACTTCCTCAATTCCACTCCTTCAAAATAGATCCTGGATCTTTAAAAAATCTGCTCTGCTAAGGTATGTTAACCAGCAGCTTAGACTCATGGTTTCTTACAAAGCCCAATCGTGGGCCCTGCCTTGAATTTTGAATGTTTCAGCTGCCCCATTGTTGAACACCAAAACAGCCCCAGACCTGGCAGGGTTCAGAGGAATTAAGGAATCCAGAACTTTGCTATACAAAGTCATTATTAATTAATTAGAGCCTTTGCCATAGAATGACATATGTTGATGAGAGACTCTGAATTGTTTTTCTGAACAGATTTTCATATCAATTTCATGGTGTCATTTATGATTAGCAAATGATGATATAGTATGTCTTTCATAATATTAGAAATGGATCCCACTGAGGGCAAATTTGCAGGAGAGGCCAGATTACCCAGTATCTTCATTAGATGTTTCATTTGAAGAGATTAGATAGAATTAATCCCAGTTTACACAATGCATGGCACCTAAGATGCTGGGGGCTGTGTACCTGCCTGCCTTTGCCACCAGCCTGTGAAGTCCTTGAAGGCAGGAAGAATGTCCCCTTCATCACTGTACCCTCAAGGTTGGCACAGGTGGGTACTCAGTAAAGCATCACTGGCCCACAGCTTCCATGAGAGAAGAGCTTTGGCTTCTTGGGCAGGGCAGCTGCCACCTTCAGGGTTGGATTTCTCACCACAGGTTCACTGTTAACCCAGAATCCCTTGGCTTTCCACTTCTAATTGTAAATTACTTAGAAAAACATGTCACGTCTTGGAATCCCATCCTGAGGTAAGGGGGTGGGGAAGTATGAGTGAGGGGCTGGTGAGTACCTGCTGTGATGGTGAACTGGCTTCTGACACTGTTCTCTGTTCTCTCCACCACCTTCTTTCCCTTCTCTCTCCACCTCGTTCACACTCAGCCACAGTATTCCTGGCACCCCCAGGCTTCAATCCTGTCTTTGCAGGTAATGGATAGAGACCCTAGCTTTGAGATAACCAACTTGGGATTCAGCTTAATCCTCTCCTATAAGCCAATTAGGGAGCAAAAAAACCTATCATGAGTCCCTCTTCACCTACAGACCAAGGAGGAGAGGTCATTTTAGGAGTACTGATGTCCTCAGGCAGTCTCCTTTCTGGCCTTTGCCCAGAATGACCCTGTTATGTGGCATCTGAGATGACCACAGGATGGCTGGGGTGGGCCTGCCCTGTGGGAATGAATGGGACTGGAATGAAACAGGTGATCAGTTCCATTTCCCATTGTTCATCCCTGCCAGAGGAAGCTGTGTATTAGATGGCTCTGGGTGCATTTGTCCCCAGTTAATAATCTCCTTGCCTCATCTGTAGAATTATGGCCCTTTACCCCTGGCTCCACCCAATCTCCTCAAGTCTTCCCCAACCCTGTCTCGACTCATGCTTTCTCCTCACAGTGCCTCTTCTTTATCCTCAAACACACCATATTCTTTGACACCATTGAGTGCCTTCTATCTAAAATAGCTCTCCCCAATCCTCTCTCCGTTGTCTACACCCAACTCTGATGTCACCTTCTTGCTGTAGCTTGCCACAACAAAGCAAAATTAATGATTCCCTCTTCCAAATTTCCATAGCACTTTGTCTCTATCGCTTGTCATATGATATGAGAGCATTCATTCCCATGTCTGTCTCACTGGTCGGACAATGCACTCTTTGGAGGGGAGGGACCATTTCTGATTCCTGTGTACATCCCTAGGGCCTGGAACACAGAAGCGGCTTCATGAATGTTGTTGCTGCCATGAGAACAGCAGCATCAGAAGACATTTTGTTTTTTTGCTCCAAGGGTCCTGGGAAGCTCCTGGGGACCAGAAGCACAGGACAGGTTCCAAAGTGAGAGGATCTCACCTCCTTTTCTTACCACATTCTCCAGGGGGGCTCAGCTTGGGTACTGGAGGATAGAGTCTGTCATTTCTAGAGCAAGGAGGGTGTTCTTGGGGCAGAGTTTGGTTTGGGGGCTCAAAGTGTCCTTTGAAGGACATCAAGGTTATTTCTTAAATCCATGAGGATGGCTCCCTAAGCAAGAGGTACAGATAGACAGATAGAGTCACAATTTACTACCTGGCTTGTGCATGGGGTTGCAAAATGTTGGACACTACTGAGCAACTAAGCACACACAACTTTGAACAAATCTCAATATGTTCACTTATACACAAGGGGAAGATGATCAAACCTGGTATTGCTGTGAAGATTAATAATTACTACTTATTGGATTTATTGTAGCAGAACGAGCTCTACAAATATCAGCCGGTGAGAAAACAATAGAGACAGAATCAGAACAATGACACCATACGAAAAGGACATGGGAAAATGCAAAAGACTACACAAATGTTACTATAGCTTTTACTGAAAGTGTATTGAGACTTCAAAACTTTCATCCTGTTAGGAACTGAAGCTGGAAAAAAAAAACCACATTTTTCCTGGACCAGAAGAAATGGTGGTTCTAGGAAGTACAAAGGTGAAGGGATGGCAGGGACAGCTAATTGTCCACCAACAAATCGTGCCTCATCTTCCGCAGGCTGAATTATTTCTGGAAGTGGCTGCTCAGCCAGGGATTACATTTCCCAGCTTCCTATGTATGTAGGTGGGGCCATACAATAGGTTCTCCTAAGGAATGTGATCAAATGACAGACGTCACTTGCATGTCAAGATGGTTAAGAAGAGGGTGTGAAGAGCCAAGAGGTTAAAACAACCCAAGTGTCCATTAAAGGATGAATGGATAAACGAAATGTGGTATACACATACCATGGAATATTATTCAGCCTTCAAAGGGAAGGAAATTCTAACAGGTGCTACAACATGGGTGAAACTTGAAGACATGGTGCTAAACAAAATAATCCAGTCACAAAAGGACAAATATCACAAGAGGCCACTTATATGAGGTATTTAGAGTAGCCGAATTCACAGAGACAGACAGTAGAATGATAGTTGCCAGGAGCTAGGGGGTAGCAGGAAATGGGGAGTTAGTGTTTAATGGGGAAAGAGTTTCAGTTTGGGAAGATGAAAAAGTTCTAGGGCATTCCCTGGCAGTCCAATAGTTAAGACTCTACATGGGCAATGCAAGGGGCATGGGTTTGATCCCTGGTCAGGGAACTAAGATCTCACATGCCAGCAGTGTAGCCAAAAAAAGAGAAAAAGTTCTGAAGATGGATAGCAGTGATGGCTACAAAGCAATGTGCATGTACTTGCCACTGAACTATATACTTTAAGGTTAAATGGTAAATTTAATGTATGTTTTACTGCAATAAAAAAAGTAGAGGATGTGACTTCTCTACATCTGTCAGTTAAATGCAGAGGACTTCCAGGTCCTTGGATGGAAAAAGCCACATGATGGCAATAGCCACATGACAAAAAGCCACTTGCTGACTAGGAATCGGGCACTAGACTCTTACATGAGTGGTACGTAGACTTCTAATGTGTTAAATCACTGAACTTGGGGCTTGTTCAGCAACTAGTGACACCCTAAAAGAGCCTGCAGCCAATACTCATGGCTGATGTCATGGCGTGATACCACTGCAAAATGGTCCTCTGAGAACAAGAGGGAAGATACCGTCAGAACTTGGCTTGGTTTGGAGATGAGCAGACCTTTGTGCTGAAGGCACATCTCCAAGTTCAGCAGTTCTCAAAAACTGAATCACAACCCCTTAGCTGCAAGATGGATTCCAAAGACTTTATAACTGAGGAGTCTGTTTCCTTGAAAGACACATAACTCATTCAGTGATAGGACCTGAATGTGGGCTTAGGCTATAGCAATGCAGAGGAGAAGGGAGCTGTGGTCCTCAGTCCACCAGGGGCAGACAGGGGAACCTGTCCCCACATGGTGTTCTGGCCCAGACTGCCCAGGGGCAGTGGCTCCTCATGGCTCCAGTGGGCAGCAGCTTTGGCTGAGCATGGTGTTGAAGGGGCCAGGGACCATCCTGTCTTGGGCTCAAAAGACAATTGCCAGTGGGACTTGCACCAGGGCTCCTGGCTGTGCCACAGACTCCAGGATCAGCAGCAAGAGAAGTCCAAGACTCAGGGTTAGAGCAAGTGGGAGCAACCAGGACAGGCTTTGGGGCTCAGTCAAGGTCATGGAATTACCAGCTGGCAGCAACTGCAGCAACCATACAAGCTGCTGTGGGCTCTGGCCACTCGGGCTTTGGCGACCAACCAAGAACCCTGGGTTTGGCAGTGACTGAGGAGCTCCCAGCCTGAAGGCATGCATCTGAGGTGGCTCCAGTGGTCCAAGAGACCAGGAGTCACCGTTGTGTTTCAGATAGTCATCCTGGGAACCTGGATGTCCTGGGTTCATCACAGAACAAGTGACCTGGGGAAAGATAGAAGGCCATCCTTACAGTAGAGGGGATGAAGCTGGAGCCAAAGTAATGGAACTGACAAAAGAGATGCAACCTCATTTAATTCTCAGTTTTGCAAAGAATTTACTATTTTAATGACTTAGAGCAATTCAAGGTTACCCTATAGTGACTATACTCTTACATGCATTCTTCCTGAGCTGCTAAGCTAGAGAGAAAGAGATGAAATGAGGGCCCAGGATGGGCTGACAGATGTGTCAAAATCTGGCACTGTCTACAGAGGTGAATCATGCAGGTAAATGTCATGTGAGTTGCACTAAAATAAAGGCTGAGAATGATTGGGTTTTCTAGACTTTTTTCAAGGAGCCAGTGTTAGTGGCCATCAACACTGCTATTGGCTATTAGTTCTCTTTAGCTTGTCTCAGGCAAGATGTGGGTTTGATCCCTATGTCAGGAAGATCCCCTGGAGGAGGACATGGCAATCCACTCCAGTATTCTTGCCTGGAGAATCCCATGGACAGAGGAGCCTGGTGGGCTACAGTTCTTTGGGTGGCCAAGAGTCGGATACAACTGAAGCAACTTAGCATGCACGCACACAGGTATTCACCATGTGATACGACATCAAGCTCTGCGGCATTCAGAGATGACAAGCGGCATGACAGTCAAAGAAAAAAAGGTGCAGACCCAGGCTTTCTTTGACACCCCATGTCTCTTGGAGTCATTCCCCCATCTTCCTACAGGAAGGTGTCTGTTTTGTTCTCCACTTCTGGGCTGATGTTCGCTTTTTCCTTCACTAAGGTCCAAGTGGTATGGAAGCACCTGCCTATGGTCTGAGCCTTATTTTTAAAAAGCTGTTCTGACTTCTCTGGCATCTTCCAAGTTCTCATGCAGCCTCAGCCTGGGCCTGGTACAAAAGCCCACTGATAAAGCATCTTGAAGCCAGCCTTTGAAATGGTGCCAAGGCCACCTGGATCCCTTGTGGCTTCCTGGGAGCTGGTCCCAAGGTCAGTGCTGAGCACCAGGCCTCCCGCTTGCCTAACCTGGGCAGGGCCCAGCCGAGAGTGGAAGCCCTTGCGAAAGGGAGGCCTGACCTTTGCCAATCGGAGGCTGAGTCAGAGCTGCTGATCCGGAATCCCAGGTCCCACAATGTGAAGACACTCTCCTGCCACTCACTTGCCAGGATACCCAGCCCTGCCCACCTCCCCACCTCCACCCCTCTGGTTGGCAGCGCTCATCTGCGGGGGAAGCACTCACTGGGTCACGGGAGTATTTTCCTATCCCCTACAGCACCGGGCAGGTTGTTGGTGGTGGTGACTTGGGGCCATTCAGTGCCCTGCCTCTCAGTCTCCTCTGGGCCTCCTGTCTTCTTGCTGCCACTGGGAATGGGCTGAACCATTCCTGACACCTGGAGTTGAGCAACACGGCAGGGAGGCCATGGGTGAATGAGCATAACCACGCTGGGTTCAGCAAGCCTTGAGACACACAAAGCACATGAATCCCAAACCCTGGCCCACTTCCACGGGGAGGCTAAGGTCTCGGGAGGAGGGGGAAAGCAGACTTATGTTCTGAAGGTCACCTCTGCCTCCTAGATTCTGCTTCCTCTGGATTTGTTCAGTTCGAGTCACTTTGGGACCTGTGTGCATTGTTCTAGGTCTACACCTAACTCAGGTGCTTGCCTCAGTTTTCACCAAAACCAAACCAAACCAAACACTCACGAAAGACCTGTGTGTGGTCCGTCAAGGGCTGCTTAGGCCAAGCAGGTTTAGGTTGCAGCAATACAAACAACTTTGAAACGAACTTTTGATCCTTAACGATCTTCTTTGAGGCTGTCCACCTCTGAAGATTTCTAACTGACCAGACTACCTCAAGTTGCCTATCAAGTGTGGTTCTTTAGCCGGCTGCACCGTAATTGCCAGTGTGGAATTGGGGGTCTGTTGGGGGGAGTGTGTGTGTACATGTGTGAGCATAAGAGACAGGCAACTTTGTATTTTTGGCTCATTTGTTTGGATTTTGGGTTTTTTTAGGACACCTGTTTTTAAGGAAAGTTTTACATTTGGGGCTGTCATTACACACTCCCCTCAAACATTTTTACATTGGTATCTAAAATTTTTCATCTCAAGTTTAAATAGCTGCAAAAGATTAAAAGTCCACTGTAAATCTGAAATATTTTAACAGTTTAAACATTTAAAAATCACTGTTGTTCCTCATTTGAATGTATCCAGATAGACTCTTGAAAGTCCCTTGGACTGCAAGGAAATCGAACAAGTCCATCCTAAAGGAGATCAGTCCTGAGTATTCATTGGAAGGACTGATGTTGAAGCTGAAACTCCAATACTTTGGCCACCTCATGCGAAGAGCTGACTCATTGGAAAAGACCCTGATGCTGGGAAGGATTGGGGGCAGCTGAAGAAGGGAACGACAGAGGATGAGATAGCTGGGTGGCATCAACGACTCGATGGACATGGGTTTGGGTAGACTCCAGGAGCTGGTGATGAACAGGGAGGCCTGGCGTGCTGCAGTTCATGGGGTTGCAAAGAGTCAGACATGACTGAGTGACTGAACTGAAATAGAATTGAAATATTAAAGGAATTGATATCCTCCATCATCCTTTTAAAAATATCACAAATGTCCACTTTAACAGTAAGAAATTTTACATTATTCCTTCTTCTTCTTGAATTTGTATTTCCATTTCTCTTCCCCTGTAAAACTTTATCATAATATAATATACATTTATGATTAAAATAATTTATTAATCACTTTATCATATTTATCTTAAAAATGTATACAAATTCAAATTTAGTAGTTTTTCCTTTTCTGCGGCCATAAAGTTCTAAAGCTGTGCTGCCCAACACTATAGCAACTAGCCACGTGTAACTATTAAAACTTTTTTAAATAAATAAAAATTGAAATTCAGCTCCTCATTCATACTAGCCACATTCCAGGTATTTAATAGCAACACATGATATATGGGGCTGTATTGGATGGAGCAAATCCAATCATCACAAAAAGTTCTGTTAGTCAGCGCTGGTCTACAGCATGAAGATTTTTTTACAGAATGAGTTATCATTACAATTAGTAGTAACATACAATTAATCAAAATAACATGAATATATAACAAGTTAATTGAACATTTTAATAAAATATTATTATCCTAAAGAATATTTTGGAAATGCTTTTCTTAATGAGACAGTTGGTGCTTTCCCCTCTACATACCCATGGATAAATATTGCTCTTTCCAGAATGAGAGTGGGTTCAGCATCAATTCTAGCTTTAATTTTTCACTTTTAAAAATGTAAGTGCTAAGAAAACATGTTCAGGATGGAGGGAATTTATTGTAGTTATTATTTGATTCTCTGAACTCTTTCTGAATTCATGCATAATAACAAGATCATTATTAATCATTTATCACATGATATTACTAAATGTTCATTGGTTTCTCCTTCACCTTTGTTAAAATGATGGGATACCATCTGATTTGGAAACAGATCTGTAATCCTATCTTTGGAGTAATTCACTTTCTCAGCTAGAACTAATTGTCTCTTTGATTCCTGCCCGGAGGTTTTTATCAAGGACAAAATGACAAGAAGGAGCACATTTTCTTTTGAAAAATATGGGGAAAGGCCACTAAAAAAGAGGAAAGGGGAAAGGAGAACAGTTCAAACACAGGAGTATTCTCAGGGAGACAAATGTTAGTCAAGAGGACATCTGGAAATGAGCATCTAGAAACTGATTCTTTAATAGAATATGTATTACAACCTTTCAGAATGTCTTCATGGATCCTGGGAATATGTTTACCCCAGTTTAAAGACCATTGCTCCAGGACTTCCAAGTGTTTCTCAATTTAGCTCTCACCTTCTCCTCTCTCAGCCTCTACTTTTTAAAAATCCAAATATACAAATTATGTATTTGGATAAAAAATAATAAATAAAGATTTATTCTTTTTTCTTTTTTTTGTTTCTTCCTTTCCAGTATTTTATACCTAATATACATATATACATCAGTCAGTTCAGTCTCTCAGTTGTGTCTGACTCATTGTGACCCCATGAACTGCAGCACACCAGGCTTCCCTGTCCATCACCAACTCCCGGAGTCCACCCAAATCCATGTCCATCGCTTCGGTGATGTCATCCAGCCATCACATCCTCTGTCGTCCCCTTCTCCAGCTGCCCCCAGTCCTTCCCAGCATCAAGGTCTTTTCCAATGAGTCAACTTTTTGCATGAGGTGGCCAAAGTATTGGAGTTTCAGCTTCAACATTAGTCCTTCCAATGAACACCCAGGACTGATCTCCTTTAGGATGGATTGGTTGGATCTCCTGCAGTCCAAGGGACTCTCACTATATACATATGTATACTTAAATAAGACATATCTATATAGTTACTGTTGTCATTGTTTAGCTGCTAAGTTGTATCTGATTCTTTGTAATCCTATGGACTGTAGTCTGCCAGGGTCCCCTGTCCATTGACTTTTCCCAGCAAAAATACTGGGGTGGGTTGCCATGCTCTCCTCCAGGGGATATTCTCAACCCATGTTTCCTGCTTGGTAGGTGGATTTTTTTTTACCACTGAGCCACCTGGGAAGCCCATATACATATATAGCGTTTGATAAGCATAAATGTATTTATAAATTTATATGTATAAATTAATAATTAAGCAAGTACTCTATGAATCTACCACTCAACTTAAAGCCAAATGATCCTAATGAAGTAGAACAATACCAAATGACCCGAATGTCTCAATTTCCCTCCTGGGCACATGATCAGATAGCACTTCCCCACTTCCTTGTACATACACATGGCCATGTGACTTGCTCTGGCCAATAGGATGTAAGCAGAAGTAACAAGTGCCTCTTCTGGATGGCCTCTAAGACCCAGTGCATGTCTTATCACGGTCCCTCTCCTCACCACACTTATTCAAGACACACCAACTGGTGGAGGCCATATTAGCTGGCCTGTAATAAATTTTTAATGTATTTAAGCCATTGGGACTTCAGGGGCTGTTTGTTCCCAAAGCATAATTAGCCCATCATAACTGAAGCAGAAGTATCTCTGAAAGTCCACATATATCCCTTGGCAGTGGTATTCCTTCCTTCCTCCCCAGTGATAACCATCATCTTCTTTAAGGTTTTGCCATCTATTTATATCACTAAATTATATACTTTATGTTTCTGAACTCTATGAACATGAAATCATATTTTATTGTTTTTTGTAAAGTATTGTTTGTGAGATTCAGCAATACTATGAATATATCACAATTTATCACTTCTACTATTTATAAATATTTAAGTTGGGTTTCTTTTTGCTGTTACAAGTAAGACCACTCTGAGCATGCTTGTACTTTTGTCCTGGGATAGAAGTAAGAAATGTTTTCTGGGCACTGCTGAGATCATCTTTGCAGGGGTGGAGGAGGGGATCTGGGAAGTCAAAACTGTTTTTGCAATAATATAAAGATTTTGGGGGTTTTTTGCTTTCATACTCTCATAAGTAAATGGTGAAGTTTTCCACCAGCTACATGAGATAACACAGAGATGCAGAAGCAGATATGAGAACTCCAGATGTCTTCTATTAACTCAGATTTGCAAGATTATAAAACAATGGCACACTTCCCACTTAGTTGTTTTGTTTTAGAAAATAGTTATTTTTCATAAACGTTATTTGTTGGTTATGTAATGCATTTTATTGTTACTTTTAAATGCATTAATAAGTTATCAAATTCTTGGGTTTAATTTCTAGTGTGGTAAGTATTGGTCAATATAACTCACCCAAGCAAAAGTTATTTGGCACCCTAAACAATATTTCATAGTGAAAAGGGGTCCTGCAACCAAAAGCCTTGAGAGCTGCTGTTCTAGGATGGGTAACGAAGAATGGAATTGCTGGGTTAGTTTTGCACATCTTGGGCTCTCCTATGTAATGTGACAAGTTCTCCCAAGGGGTTGTACCAAGTCACCCTCCCACCAGCAACACCTCAGAGTTCCCATAGCAGTACAGATGATCCACCTTCTCAGAAAGCCTTGTGAAAGGGGTGGCTTTAAATGCATCCACTTTCCCCCTTGGGCTTTCCAAGTGGCGCTAGTGGTAAAGAACCCACCTGCCATTGCAGGAGACAGAAGAGACACAAATTGGATCCCTGAATTCGGAAGATGCCCTGCAGAAGGGCATGACAACCCATTCCAGTATTCTTGTTTGGAGAATCCCCGTGGGCAGAGGAGCCTTGGGGGGGGGGTGCAGCTCATAGGGTCACAGAGAGTCAAACACGATAAGTGACTTAGCATGCACACACACGCACTAGCCTCCTCTGCCATCCTCTGCCCCACATGGGCTTTCCAGATGGGCTTCCCAAATGAAGCAGATTCACAGTTCACTCCCTGAGAAAAAAAAGGGGCTCCTTTGGCTCTGGGGACAGCTTCACAGTGAGGCTCTGAAGTCAAAGAGATTATGAAATGCCCCTACCCTGTCAGGGACAGCTGTGGGCTGGGGTTCTGGACAGGAGAATGAGTTATTGCAGACTGAGGGTGTGTTTATCCACTTTGGATCTCTTGGGAACCATACTGATTTTAGACCTTTCTGCAGTTGTAAATGTGTGACTCCTTTCTCCCTCTTCATTCACGCCTCCCACTCCTCGCTCAGAGCTTTCCTTCCCCAAGCGCACCTTGCTGGAGCAGCCAAGGTGAGTTGTCTGCATATCTGTATCCCTCACCCTCCCCAGCCTAAAAATGCCCTGAAGAGGCCATAACCGGGCCTCTGGCTCTCACAGGCTGGAAAGGAGTTTCCCAGGAGAATTTCCAGCCTTGTCCTGGAAGATGAAATCTAGAAGGCATGCTCCTGCCTCAGAAACACAAAGAGGTGGGCTTATTTTTTTTTTTTTTAATTTTCTTAACACCAAAAACATTTTGTATTGGGGTATAGCCTATAACAATGTTGTGATATTTTGAGGTGAACAGTGAAGGGATTCAGCCATACATATACATGTATCCATTCTGATGTGGGGCTGAGTTTTGCACTCCATGATTCCAAAGCCTTCTCAGGCTAGGACCACGAATAGTTTATCATACCCCTTCTTTGAACACAAACATGCACACCTGGGAATAACTGCATTCACAGGAAGTAGGCCAGTCTGGAAGAATAAAAACCGTCTTCATTTTCAGAAACATGTTTACCCCCAGACAGGCTTTTTAACCAGGAAGAACACTGCTGAGTTGTGTCCATTCCCTTCAGTGCCCTCTTCCCTCCACCCTTCCCACAAAACCTCCACTTCCGTCACAAGTTGGCAGGAACTTGCTGTTCCTCAGGCCTGGGATGCCTGCCAGAGCCCTCCCTTTTTCCAGAGAGATTTTTCTATTTCTAAGTAGAGTTGTTTCAAATCCGGATGCCATATGGAGCCCAGGCTACTTGCCCTTCGAGTCCCACCCCTTCCCTAACCCCAGGGCCCACAGAGCAGGCCCCTCCCCACTTCACTGTTCTTGACTTTGGAGCCAGACAGTGTGACCACAGCCGAGCTGCTTCTGTGGAGCAGGCAGGCTCCGGCTCCAGCTCAGCGATGGGGGAAGCTGCCAGAAGAAATCTCACTGGGCAGTAAGGCTCCTAAAAGACCTACCAGCTGCCTCTTCTCTCAGGCCCTCACTTTCTTCTCCCCCACCTCACTGTCCTAGAGTCCTCAGGCCAGAGGAATCAGACTAGCTCATCTAGCCCTCAGACAGAGCCAGACTTAAGCCAGCACAGACGACAGGGAGATAGTCTAGCTGAAAAAACAACCAAAGGAGTATCTACAGCCTTCATTCATTTTGTTCCAATACATTCATTTTCCATCCAACAAGGTATCTACTTGTACCAGCTGCTGCTCTCAGTACTGCACCATTGTGGATCTTATGTACAACTGGTGGATATTAGAGATTTAATATAGGAAAGAAAAGGGCTTCCCTGGTGGCATGGTGGTAAAGAATCTGCCTGCCAGGGCAGGAGACATGGTTTCGATCCCTGGTCTGGGAAGATCCCACATGCCTCAGAGCAACTAAGTCTCTATGCCACAACTACTGAGCCCATGCTCTAGAGCCTGGGAGCCAAAACTACCAAGCCCATATGCCACAACTGCTGAAGTCCACGCTCCATGACAAAAGAAGCCTGCCTGCACCCCACAACTAGAGAGTAGCCCCTGCTTGCTGCAACTAGTGGTTCCCGCTGAAGTACCAATAAAGACCCAGCTTAGCCAATAAATAAAAAATTTAAATATATATATAGGAAGAAAGGAATAGGAAGTCATTGGAAAAATGATAATAAAGAGAATAACTAGAGGCTGCTCAGCCCCAGATCTGAAAATATCCTTTGACCCTATTGCAAACTTATCGGTGCATCTAGGGTTCAGAAGGCCTGAAGTCCAGATCTAGCAATCAGGAAGGCTGAAAAACCCACCAAGAGTGTATGGCTAATAGGAGTGGGAAATTGAAAATGTAGCTTTGAATTTCCCGCAACACATACACTGAAGGAAGTGAGCCATCATCGGAAGCTTAGAGGGGAGGGCCCTGGCCCCCAGCAGCTGCAGAACCCTTTGCTCAAGTCTGCAGAGCCGCTGGCAATTAGAGGATCTCCCCCAAGCTGGGGGAGGCGCCCTTGGCCTCCCTCCCTGGTGCTGCTTTTCTGGTTGCTACAGCAGCTGTGGGTGTGCTTAGTCGCTCAGTCACGTCCAACTCTGCAACCCCATGGACTGCAGCCCCTCAGGCTCCTCTGTCCATGGGATTCTCCAGGCAAGAACACTGGAGTGGGTTGCCATTCCGTTCTCCAGGGGATTCTTCCCAACCCAGGGATCGAACCCAGGTCTCCCACATTGCAAGTGGATTCTTTACTGTCTGAGCCACCAGGAACGCATCCTTTATACCCACAGGTCACCCATGGTGACAGGGGTTGGGTGGGGGACCCAATAAGAAACAATCTCTACTGTTCTCCAGAGTTGTAGTGAGGTCCAAGTCTTTACAAATCAAATTCAGTTTTCCGCAGTGAACTCATCATCTGTGGGGGAGACTTTATCGCTGTTCCTGATGATTGTTTCTTGAGCAAGGCTTTCAACATTTGGCTTTCAGTTTCTCTGTGTCTAGCTTATCTGTCACATGGACAGTGATCTATAAATACACATTCATTCATTCAAGGAACATGCACTGGGTGGTAACCATGGGCCAGGCCTTAGACAGGATGCAGAGAATGCTACTTGGGAGAAGTACGGGTCCTGAGGCTTGTGATGGGAGAGGCAGGCACCTGAGAAATGCTCTCATGGAGACATTAGTGAGCTGAGTGTCTGGGGCAGACAGGAGGGCACTCCTGACTCCCCGGAGGGGTGCATCTGAGCCTTCACCCAGCGGTGATTGCACTGCGCTAGGCATTGGGATCTCAGCGAGCTTAGCATAGGATGGATGGTGAGCTCATTCAAGATGAATGAAGAGAACTTGGAAGGCAGGCTCCTGACGGGGAAGGAGCCGGGAGCTGGTGGAGTGAATGACTTGTGCCAAGGCTGAGAAGGGGAAAAGGGCAAGGTTCACAGAGTGCCAAGAGTAGTTCCCATGTCGGAGCCTGAGTGTGGGGGTGGGGGGTGGCCTGACAAGGAGAACTTGGGAGTAGAGAGGCCAGAGGGTGTGTATGGAGGACTCGCCAAGGAGAGTTTGGACTTTGCTCTATAATAAGAAGGAACTATGGAAGGTTTTGGCTTCCTGGGTGGCTCAGACGGTAAAAGCATCTGCCTACAATGCAGGAGACCTGGGTTCAATCCCTGGGTGGGGAAGATCCCTGGAGAAGGAAATGGCAACACACTCCAGTACTCTCGCCTGGAAACTCCCATGGATGGAGGAGCCTGGTGGGCTGCCGTCTATGGGGTCGCACAGAGTCGGACATGACTGAAGTGACTTGGCAGCAGCAGCAGCATGGAAGGTTTTGAAAGCATGACATGATCAGATCGAGAGACACACTCACATATACATACATATATATATAATATATACATTACACAAACAAGTACACACATATAGATATCTATAAAATATACTAAAATATCTAAATATTCTAAATATATATACACTTGAAATACATATATTTCACTCCTATAAATCTAAATAAATCATTTTTTGTGTTTTTCTTTCTCTGTTCACTCTCCCTCATGCAGTCAGAGGCCTGCACATTGCCCAGGAGAATTACGATGCTCTTAGCAGAAACATAAAGAGAAAAACACAATTAATATTCAGTTGGGGTTTTTTTCCCCCTTTCTTCCAAATGATGCTCTTGAGAATCAATAATCAAGGCTCTAGGGAAGTGAACTGAAAAAGAAGGGGAGAGAGGAGTGGGCAGATGACACCCCTCCCAAGCGGCCCTCCTCTTCCCCTACCACTGGGGTGGGGGGGTGGCACAGAGGAAGGCTAGAAACACAGGCAGCCTAGGCAGGAGGAGTCCCCTTGAGAGGCTGCCATGATGCCCACACCAACGCCCCTTCAGCTTCTTCTCACTGACTCATCTCCACCCCTGGCCAGAAGGGGTGGAAGTTCTACATCAACAGCTGGCTGAGCGCTGTGGAGGTCACACTTGAAACTGCTGAGCCCTATCATCTGAACTGGCTGAGGTGAGGGTTTAGTTCAGCCCTCCAGCTCTCCCACTCCAAAAATACCCTAGAAGGCTAGTCCCAAAAGGCCACACAAGAGAGGAAGGAATGGTGGGGGAGCTATAAATATATATAGACCACATATCATTAAAATATTTTTTGAGACAACTTACAAAATCTACCCACTGTGAAATCTTTTAAAGTTTGGTAAAGAAATTAGGTATAAGGAGAAAATAGACCAGATGTAGAAGAAAGGAGATTCATGTAGAAAGTCAGTACTCAGTGATTTGCACTGATCTTATAAAATTTTCAAAAATAGGCTATCAATTAGCTTGCGAACTTCCTATGAAACAAAGTAAAAATGAAAATGTGAGTTATAAAATTGTTGTTGTTTAGTCACTTAAGTCGTGTTGGACTCTTGCGACCCTGTGAACTGTAACAAAAGACCAGAGAAAATCAGTTCCCCGGGACTAGCTCTACTTGTCCTTGTTCTGAGACCTGAGTGAACATTTTCCTCCAAGTCCTCATACAGGGCAGTCTCTCAGTGCCCCCAACAGCTCTCCGGCAACACTAAGTTTTCTATGGCATTTTCCATAGGGTCACTGTGGGTGATACTCCAAAGCTCAAATTAGAACAGCAATTCTTTGAGGTGACAGAGGAGGAAGGCCAAACACATCAACCCACAGTATTAGACTTAATCCAATGTGGATCCAAAAATAATATCTACATTCTCTAAAGAGTGGACTGCATATCCTTCAAGCATTCTTCCACAAACATTTCTTAAAAGTTGAGTTGTAAATAGAAGTGATACTATCTGAAAAGACTCAGCTAGAATAATTTTCTATTACTGATTAAAAACAAATCAGTAATCTTAAAAATCGATCTAACACATTCCAAAGAAACACTAGAAAGTCATTAACAATTATTTTCTATATCATGATTTTCACAATCTACAAATGTCTATAATACAACAGTTAAACAAAAAATCAGTAACAAAATATGATGAGTAGCATGAAGCACTAGGGGAAGAAAAGGAAAGATATAAAATATTAATTGGCCAAGTCTAAGTGGAAAAATGTGTGCATATGTGTGTGTGTGTACTTATATATAGGGAGAGAGAAAAAGCAAAAGAAAGGATATAAATGTTAACTGTCTCTAGGAAGTAGAATCCTACCACTTTGCTCTTGACATGGGCTTCCCTGGTAGCTCAATGGCAAAGCATCCGCCTGCCAATGTAGGAGATGCAGATTCCATCTATGGGTTGGGAAGATCCCCTGGAGGAGGAAATGACAACCCATTCTAGCATTCTTGCCTAGGAAATCCCATGGACAGAGGAGCCTGGCAAGCTACAGTCTATGGGGTCACAAAGAGTCGGACACAGCTGAGCAACTAACACTTTCACTTTCACTTCCTCTTGACATAGTGCAGGTTATCCTTATTCCTAAAACAAGGATTTGGGTGCAGGTGGTATATTTGGAGATAATCCGGGAGGCACTAGAAGTGGATTGGGAAAGTGAAACAGAGCAGGGAAGAAAGCTAATCAGGAGTGCCTTGGTGAGGGGCACTTGTATGTTGGCAAGTGGGCAACTGGAGTGAAATCCCCCAGGGACTCTCTGAGAGGCATGTGCAACATATCTTAGACCTGTGGCACCGAAGGTCAGATAGCTGGGGGTTTTACCCAGCCCTCTCACCCCTACTGTTGAGGGTTGCTGTTGGGGTATTAACTCCCCAGTACTTTCAACCTGCCCTGTGTGGCCTCAAGAAGATAAAGTCCTCACGAAGAGGGCAGAGATGCTGAAAAAAGGACACCACCGACAGATAAGGTCCCCTGTCAGCAGTGGACCTCTAGGACAGATTGAGGAATATGGACAGACAACATAGTTTTCAAATTTTCTATGTGTATTACTTTTGCTATTGGGGAAATACTCTAAAAAACTGAATTATCAGAAGCTGTCTGTTGGCACCTGTTATGAGAATTGAAGAGCTGACCATGACTCTCCTAAACAATGACAATTGCCTCTCTGTCCAAAGGTGGGCTGGGGCCAGTACAATAGAAGGAATGAAGTTTGTCTCATCAAATATGCTGGAACCAACCCAGAATATAGCTTCCCTGGTGTCTCACTTGGTAAAAGATGCCGCCTGCCAATGCAGGAGATGAGGATTCAATCCCTGGGTTGGGAAGATCCCCTGGAGAAGGAAATGGCAACCCACTTCAGTATTCTTACCTGGAAAATTCCATGGACAGAGGAGCCTGGCAGGCTACAGTCCATGGGGTCACAAAGAGTCAGACACAACTGAGTATACACTCTCACACACACTCATCAGAACACAAGCCAATAAGAAGTCAAAATCTCAAAGCTTCACCCATGGAATACTAGCCACACTGATGCTAGCCTAAAATTTGTTCACATTGGGAGTTACCAGCTGTCCACTAGACCATAGCACTCACTCAGCATTTAAATTTGGGCATTACAGTTTCCAAGGAAAGATGACTTTCACTTATTTATCATCACAGACTTCAAATGGGTGCCCAATTCTGCCTGAGTATGATCACATCTGTTCTAGTAAGTTCGTCTTCCCCATGGTGGCAGTTGAGAGTGTGTCGTAGGGAGCATAATTAGCCGAAGGACCCAGCAGCGTGTGCTCTAAAATCCGTCCAGGTCTGTGTTGATGCTAAGACCACCTTCCCAGGTGCTGCTCCCCAACGACCAGGCTCAGCAGGAACAGCAAGGAAACAGAGGACTCCTCTGGCAGCCAGCTTCAGCTCCCCATTGGCCTCACTGAAACGTGTTTAGATTTCATGGCAGTCTAGTATGCTTCCACTCACCCTTCCTTTCCTCTCTCCTTCACCTGGAGTCAGATCTGCATCACTATCTGACAGCTTTCCCAGCCTCTTCGGGCTCCCTCCCCATTTTTTTCTTATGCATGATTCTACTAATAAAATTCTTGCATGTTTACTCCCATCTTGGTATCTGCTTCTTACAAGACCTGGGCCAATAAACCCCTCTTGAAACTGGCTCTTTCCTCCCTCTCCTCTCTTCTCAAGAACTCCCTTCTCTTCCCCCTCACAGCTGATGTCCTGAAGACCGACGACAGAAATCATCAGATGAAGCCTAAATCCACAAGCATCTTTTTTCATCACAATATGCGGAGATGAAGTATCCCTCCTCCTGCCTAAGCCCAGTCTTTCCAGAGGCACCCAGGGCCTCACCCCCTTCTCCCCAAGAAGATCTTCACCCCTTCAGTTCTCCCCTCCTCTCCTGCAGCAGCAATCTCTTCCTCATTCTCTGCTGTCCAATCCCTCTGGCTATTGCCTCTTTCTTTACTCCTCTCCAAAACAAAATTTTTAGGAGGCAATATTTACACATCTTATCACCACTTAGTCACTTCCCACTCACCCCTAATCCACTTCATCTTAGCCTCAGCAACCACTGCTCTAGTGCCCTTGCCAAGGGCAACACTGCTTCCACTTGGGCAAATCCATGGAACACTCACCTATCTTCATCCCACTCAGCTGCTCACAGCATTTGGCACAACTGACCATTTCCTCATTCTTTAAACCTTCTCTTTTGACTGACACTGTAGACTCCTGGTTTTCCTCCTACACCACTGGCTATTCCTTCCCAGTCTCTTTTTCTGCCTCTTTTGTCAGTTATCCAAACGCGGTGTCTTCCAAGGCTCTCAACTCTTTTCTCTGCCCTTTCTCCCTATGTGAGCTCATTCATGACCTGGTTTTCAATACCACTGATATGCATGAGTGTCAAGTTTATATTTCCAGCTCTTACATTCCTCCAATATTTAGATTTGTGATAACCATCTACCTACTCCACATCTCCACTCAGATGTCTAATAAGCATCTCAAATTTAACAGATCAGTTTTTTTGTTTTCTTTCTCTCCCCAGATATGCTCCTCCTTGGCCCTCTTCTTTTCAGTAAACAGCACCACCGTTCATCTTGTTGTATTAGTCAGAGATCTAGGAGTGACCTTACTTCTTCCCTCTTCAACTCCAAACTATAAGGAAAGGCAGATGTGTTTCTTTTTTTTCTGTATTTCTATGTTTCATTCATTACCTGGACTTTACTACATGACTGAATCTTTCCATTTCCCTTGCACTACAGAGGGAAAGGCTCCTCAGAGAGTCGAGTCTGTCTCTGGCAGTCCTCCCAAAGTTACAGAGTTAGACTCTAGCCCCTTGGAGGAAGCTGCATGCTCCTGTGGCATTCCTCTGTTGTCTAGTACTCTCAGGCTGAAACCAAGCACAGAGAAAAGCACAGAAAGTGATAAGTATTGGAAACGTGTGTCCCACTGAAACCATATTAGCAACCACTGTGCAGTCTCTCAAGGTTAGCGTGGGTGGTTGCTGTTTTATGTTTCATTGGTTGCTGAAAGAAAAGGTGGTGGGGAGAGGAATCATCAGGAAAGCTTTCATAAAATAGGGATCAAATCACCACCACCCTTAGCAAGCAGGAAGGAGGTGAATCATGATTTTCACGTCGAAAGTCAACCCCGTTCTAACCCTCCAGCCTGATCTCAAGTCATGTTTAAAGCTGCAACAAGAGGAGTCAAGGGTAAATAACTGTTGAATTAATTAAATTACAGAGGGGGAAAAGCTAAACATGCTTAAATATAATCCCAGAGAAACAAATGCATATGGTTCTCTAGAGACACATATAAAAATATTTACAACAGCTATATTCATAATAACAAAAAAGTAGAAACATCCCAAACATCCTTCAGTAGTGAAATAAAGAATAGTGGTCTGTTCATACAGATGAATACTACGTGGTGGGAAAGAATGAACAAAGTATGCACTCATCAATATGGACAAATCTCATAGACATTAGGCTGAACCAAAGAAGTCAAACACAAAACAGAATGTGGAAGTCACACTCTGTAGTGACTCCCCCCAACACATCATGTCCTTATCCAATCCTTTCCTTTTGATTGCAGGGGGAGTCTGTGACTTGTTTCTAACAATAAAGCAAATGTAATGGCACATTGCTTCTTTGGTTAGATCATGATACATGTCACAAGCAGTGGAACACCATTTCTCCCATGGTAATATCACTTTATACAAGACTCTGTCATTGTAAACTAGAGAGAGATTCTCCCTTACTTTCCATGAAGTAGTTGTCATATCATGAGAGAGCCTGTGATAAGAGGTCCATGTGGCAAGGAACTACAAGTATTTCCTAAGAACTGAGAGTGGCCTTTGGCCAACAGTCATGCAACCACAAGGGAGTGAATTCTGCCAAGAACCTGAATGAACTTGCAACCATTTTCTTCCCCATCAAGCCATCAGGTGAGAACACAGCCCAGCCAAAACCTTGATTGCAGCTTCAGAAGATCCTGAGCAGAGAATCCAGCTAAGCTAAGCCCCAGAAAATGTGAGATGGTAAATATCTGTTGTTTTAAACCACTATGCTTATGGTAGGTAATCTGTTATATCATAATAGAAAACTAATACAGAAAATACATTGAATGACTCCTTTCATATGAAGTTTAAGAAAAGAAAAAACTTATCAATGGTAAGAGAAGTCAGAATACTGCTTACCTCTAGAGTAAGGAAGGATAATAAAGTACGTAGAAGCAAGGATTACTTTCTGGAATTCTGACAATGTCTATATATCTGAGTAGTGGTGACACAGATATACATGTATGCAAAAATTTATTGAGCTGTAAACATAAGATTAATACACCTTAAACACTTTACTATATATATTGCATTCTTTGATTTGAAATTGTTTTAAATAAAAAGAAAACCAAAGGAGAGCAGGAGTTCAGAAGAAGGATCCTTTCTGAAGAAAGGATCTGTTTACCAGTCTTGCATCTAGTTGCTGCTGCTGCTGCTGCTGCTGCTAAGTCGCTTCAGTCATGTCTGATTCTGTGCTACCCCAGAGACGGCAGCCCACCAGACTCCCCTGTCCCTGGGATTCTCCAGGTAAGAACAGTGGAGTGGGTTGCCATTTCCTTCTCCAATACATGAAAGTGAAAAGTGAAAGTGAAGTCACTCAGTCGTGTCCGACTCTTAGTGACCCCATGGACTGCAGCCCA
This sequence comes from Antilocapra americana, assembly GCA_007570785.1. Classification (NCBI taxonomy): domain Eukaryota; kingdom Metazoa; phylum Chordata; class Mammalia; order Artiodactyla; family Antilocapridae; genus Antilocapra; species Antilocapra americana. The sequence goes on along the minus strand of ML662449.1, from coordinate 12,293,930 downwards.
CCAGGCTCCTCCATCCACGGGGTTTTCCAGGCAAGAGTACTGGAGTGGATGCCATTGCCTTCTCTGTGCATCCAGTTGAGCCTCCAGCAAAGAGAGGGTCCCAAAATTTGGGTTCTAGTACATTTCCTTAGCCTTCCCTCAGCTGAGGTCCACTTCCCTGACCTACATTCCTTCTTCTCTACTTACAAATTCTGCCACTTGCAGAATTTGGGGCAGAATTTTAAAGCAGGGTCATGGTATTAATTTAACAATGACGGTTTGACTGTTGTTGTTCAGTTGCTAAGTCATGTCCATATCTTTGTGAACCCATGAACTGCAGCGCACCAGGATTCCCTGTCCTTCACTATCTCCCAGAGTTTGCACAAATGCATGTCCACTGAGTTGGTGATGCTATCTAATCACTTCATCCTCTGCTGCCCCGTTCTCTTTTTGCCTTCAATCTTTCCCAGCATCAGTGTCTTTTCCAATGAGTTGGCTCTTCACATCAGATGGCCAAAGTATTGGAGCTTCAGCATCAGTCCTTCTGGTGAATATTCAGGGATGATTTCCTTTAGGATTGACTCATTTGATCACCTTGCGATCCAAGAGATTCTCAAGAGTCTTCTCCAGCACCACAATTTATAAGTGTCAATTCTTTGGCTCTCAGCTTTCTTTGTGGTCCAACTCTCACATCTGTACATGACCACTGGAAAAACCATAGCTATCACTATCCAGACCTTTTTTTGGCAAAGTGACATCCCTACTTTTTAATACACTGTCTGGGTTTATCATAGCTTTCCTTCCAAAGGAGCAAGCGTCTTTTAATTTTGTGGCTGCAGTCACCATCCATAGTGATTTTGGCGCTCAAGAAAATAAAATCTGCCACTCTTCCATGTTTTCCTTTTCTTTGCCAGGAAGTGATGGGAGGGTTTGACTAGTCTTTCATAACCCAGAATCCCTGTGATGCAGATGTCTTTAGATGAGGCTCACTTGTGTCCATCTCTCTCTGGAAGCTTGGGTGATCCAGAATGTCACTTAACTAGTGTGAGTGAACCTGGCCAACAGAGTAGCAACCATATCACAAGGGGATTTTATCATTCTCTACTGTCTTTGTGTCCACATTCTACTGGGTAGAGTCTATACTCTTGGATGTTCACATATTGAGGGTTCTGGGAAGTTTCCAGTTATTGCCTGCCTCTTGAAGTCAATCACACAGACAGGCACCTTCACTGCCCCATCCCACCTCTCCACCCCCCAGCAGAGTTCCCTCGTATCTTTGCTAATGCCTCCTGCCTGCTCAGCTTCCAACATGATTCAGTCAGCCATACTCTCTGCTGGATTCTCTGCTGACAATACAGCTTTGTTTGTGCTCTCTTTAGATGGGCTCCAAGGAAGAGCTTCTGTTTCTCAGTGCTTTCTCAAGATATGTACTCATCTTAGAACTTTTCTCCACACTTCTTGAAAGATTAACCCTATTGTTTCAGGGTATAGGAGACAATGAGGATAACTGGGGATAGGAGACAATGAGGATAACTAACTGGGAAATATTAGCTTAGGTCCTGCACAGGTCCAATACTTTCAAAACACTCAGCACTCTAAGGGTAAAAATCTTAGCCCTGTGATTCCCACAATCAACCCTAGCCTCTGTCTCAGTATCAAACTAGAGGTGGGTCTACTGTAAAGCCAATGAAGCTCTGAGATCCACTGACTCCTCTTGCACTCACTCCTCTAGGCTTTCAAAGGGCCCTAGCAATGGGATCATATAGCCATATATTTTTGTAAAATTGACAATATATAAAGTGTGTATATCAATTTATATGGTACATGTACACAATAGAATATTTACTATTATAAATGTATAATGCATAACATATAATAGACTACATATCTATTATATATATCATTGATATATACAGTATGCTGCTACTGCTCAGTCACTTCAGTTGTGCTTGACTCTGTGCAACTCCATGGATTGTAGTCCACCAAGTTCCTCTGTCCATGGGATTCTCCAGGCAAGAATACTGGAGTGGGTTGCCATTTCCTTCTCCAG
>ML662449.1:12152379-12291801 GCA_007570785.1 Antilocapra americana | reverse complement strand
GCTTTTAGGGAATGTCTGTGGTGTTTTCCATGTGCAGATCAATGATAGTGAGCCATTCCACTGCAGGAATGGCGGTGACAGACCACTCTGCAAGATCATCCAATGTCCTGGCATGTCCTCTCTAAGTGAAGCTAAAGCAGAGATGGATGCAGCTAGTTCATTTATCCCAACAGTCTTATTTCTCAAATCCTCCACCTTTGCCTTCCTCTTAGTCCCCCACCTCCCAATATAGCCAGGAAGGGAGAAGCAGTGGCCTGGTCTCTTCATAGTTACTTACTGTCCCACCTCCCTCCAGATAAACACACACACACACACACACACACACACACACACACACACACACACGGTACTCTGATCTGTTTCCCTAACACATTTAGCATATAAGCCATTTATAAGGATAAATACCCAGTGAGGTCCAAACACTGCCTAGAGTCTAAACAGCAAATAGACCACAGATCCCATACCAGGAGTTTTGGAAAACAATTCCTGGTAGATTTCACAAATGATTATCTTCCCTCTATATGAAATGTAAAAGCTGGACCTGTCACATCCAGTTTCGTTATTGACCATGGGGATAACCATAGGGTGAACCAGAGAATAGCTGGTGTGATTAATTTCTGACTCAGGCCTTTAACACCATCTTGATATTAACTAGTAGTGATCAGATCTGCTCCCTCCAGACATCTGGGGCCTCATGAGACTGGCAATCAGAAGAGGACACACACTTTCAATTTCTGAAAAACTGGATGCCTTTTGAGGCCTTAGCAGTTGTAGTCCCTGAACTTTGCCTGCCCTAGGTAGACCAAGTTAGGAGAGGACAGCTTTTGCCTCATGGGATAATGTATGTAAACTCTGCCAATTATCAGAAGCAACATAAATGCAGTGTTTCTATTCACTATTTTTAAAAGCCCTGATCTGGAAGTCCTTGGAAGGTGTTCCCAAGCCCAGAGTACTCAGCTGGCATTCTCCTAAAGAGCATAAGTGTGGACCTGGCTAATAATTTGGCCCGAAAAGAAACCCTCATAGTAATACAACTCTATTTTTATAAGAGTTACAAAGAAGATTATTAATGGCAATGCTTTTTGTTGTTAATAATCAAGCCTGCCAAAAACAATACTTTTGGTGTTCAGGTCCTCACATCCCTGAGACGTGAGAGCCCTCCGGAGCTCAAACCAACCAGTCCCCAGGAGATGTTGGCTTCTTTTGCTATGAAAGTTTTGCCTATGAAAAGCAAGACTTTTTTTTAATGTCCTTTGGCCTTTCTGTTTCCTCTGCATTCAGTGTCCCAAAGCTACATCCAAAGTCTATCTGTTTCTCTAAATAGACTTGTATTATTAGTTAGTGTTCTATGAATAAATGTCATTGTCTGCCTGCGATGCGGGAGACCCGGGTTTGATCCCTGGGTCAGGAAGATCCCCTGGAGAAGGAAATAGCAACCCACTCCAGTACTCTTGTTTGAAAAATTCCATGGACTGAGGAGTCTGATAGGCTACAGTCCATGGGGTCGCAAAGAGTCGGACACAACTGAGCGACTTCACTTCTTCACTTTAACCTTCATGAACATGGTGGTCCTGATTCTAAGGAGTATAGTTAAATAGTACCTCATCCCAGTAGTTTAGGAAGCCCTTTTCTCTGTTTTTAGGATAAAAATAAAATTACTCACATAGGTCTGTGAGTGATCTATAGAGTGATCTGTGAGTGATCTCATAAATTACTCACATAGATCTATCTCAGCAGAGAGTTTCAGAGTCTGAAAACCAGGGTCTATTAGATGAACATTCAGAGGCTTAATTTCAGAATCTCAAATGACAGAAACATTCTCACTGACTGCAAATGAGGGCCAGAATACTGGGTGAGTTTTTATAGTTTAAGCAGCCTTAAAACAACAGGAACTACCATCTCTTGAATTTCCATATTTCAAAATGTATTCTTGAACTGCTGCAACAAAAAGAAAGTTGAAGTTCAGTCATTTGAGAAAATTACCTGGTAAATTATCAAGAACATTTGTTGATACACAAAGAACTATGCTAAGTACCTTGGTGCCCCAAAAAACAGGACACAGTTTCCATCAGGAGGTCCTTACAGTTCAGTCGAGGAGTCAAAACATGTGCCCTGGTGAACACAAATAGAATGTGAGAAGTGCCACAAAAGAGGGACAAACAAGCTATAGGATTTCAGATGCAAGAGATTACTTCTAGCTGAAGAGACTCCATGAAGATCTTAAAGGAGGTGACATTTGAGCTGAGTTTTAGAAGGTGTGCATAGTCTCGCTACTAGATCTGCCTGGTGTTTCTCCAGTTACCCACCCAATAATGTTTGCTTGCCAGTGGATCTCATAGTTATGACTTCTGTGAATTTTCTATTGCTTCATAACACATACCACAAATTGGATGACTTAAAACAACACACATTTGTCATTTCATAGTTTCTGTTGGTCCGAAACATGGAGTAGCTAAGTTCTCTGCTCAGTGTCTTGAGATATTAGCTGGGCTGTGTTCTCACCTGGAGTTCTTCTGATTTCACTCAGTTATTGGCATAATTTTCTTGTAGGACTGAGGTCCCTTTTTTCTTACTGGCTGTTGCTTGGCGCTGCTTTCAGCTCTTAGAGGTCACCCTTATAGTGTAGCCTCATGGCCTTCTCACACCAAGGCAGTTTACTTTTTCAAAGCCAGGAGGAAAATTCTTAATTTAGGGAAAATCTGACAAGGGGTCTCCACCTCCAGGATCTAATGCCAGATGAGCTGAGGTGGAACTGATTTAACAATAATAAAAATAAAGTGAACAATAAATGTAATACACTTGAATCATTCCAAAGCCATCCCTACCTCACCCTTGGAAAAATCGTTTTCCAAGAAACCAGTCCCTAGTGCCAAAAAGGTTGCAGACTGTTGCTTTAAAGGACTCATCTGATTATGTCAGGTTACCAGCGTAATCTCCCTTTTATTAACTCAAAGTAACTGATTAGGGACCTTAATTACATCTGCAAAATCCCTCTACCTTTGGCATCTCATGTAACTTAATCATCCCAGGAAATCCCCATCATAGGCACAGGTCCCCCCGACTCAAGGGGAGGGGATTATACAGGACATGTAGACCAGGAAGTAGAAATCTCGGGGTCCATCTTGAGGCCATTCTTCCTACCACACGGTTCAAGCAAAACTGTAACTTCAACACCCTTACATTACACGAACCTTACTACAAATTCCATCTCTGTCTATAAATATAAACCAGTAGGATATAAGAGGCAAAGAAAGGGATGGTGAATGTGAAAAGAGAGGTAGTAGACTGAACTTTCTTTCAAACACACCTGCCACATCATCATGCATGTTCACTATGCTCAACACATATACACTACATTATTACAATAGAGTACACAGAGCGTTACATGTACACATACGCACTACAAAGGCTGTTTTTACCATATGACATTGAACCCTCCTCCTATGTGTAGTGTGTTCTATGTTACATCCCGCTCTTGAATCTGGACAGAATTTTGTAACTGCCTCAACAATTATAATAGTATTATTATCGTATTACCAAAATATTACCATGGCTAACACCATTAAACAGATATTATCTATACATAAAATGCTTTATAGTCTGTCATTAAATAAGCAGTTTTACATTTTTTTCACTGCTATGAGCTACAACCTCTCTACGAAACAAGTTCAATATTTAGTAAATGAGAAAATTAAAGAAATTGCTAAAAAACAAAAAATGTATCTAGATCCCTAAAACTTATTTATAGTGAGAGAGCCTAGAAGGATCCTAACTCCAAGTTCATTCTTCTTTCCATTTCCTTCTTCAGGGAGAATGAGATGAAACATTAAAGCATCGCATATTGTTAGTAAATGCTAGATTTTCCAAGGATTTCTGGTTTCTTAAAGGTTCAGTATTATTTGTCCACTATGACAATTAGTTCAAATCTTTTTTCCCTCTCAGCCTATGACTGTTTTCATACATGTTTGCATACTTTAAAGTGTTTGATTTAATTTTTGTTAATAATAGAATGGGCTTCCCAGATGGTGCTAGTGGTAAAGAACCTGTCTGCCAGTGCAGGAGATGTAAAGAGACGTGAGTTTGATCCCTGGTTGGGGAAGATCCCCTGGAGAAGGAAATGGCAACCTACTCCAGTGTTCTTGCCTGGAGAATCCCATGGACAGAAGAGCCTGGAGGGCTACAGTCCATGGGGTCGCAAAGTATCAGAAATGACTGAAGTGATTTAGCATGCACAGTATAACAGAGTGATGCTAAATTACTTTCGAGACTAAGTCATAAAAATAATATCCTCTTCCACCTTGTCTTTTGATACATTCTCTCTTGGAACCCAGCCACTATGCTGTGAGAACGCAGGTCTTTTAGAAAAGCCACATGAAGGTGTTCTAGTCCACAGTCCCAGTTAAGGTCCCCGCCAACAGCCAGCAATAAATAGCAGACTTGTGAGTGAATGAGTTTCGGATGACTCCAACCCCCAGCTGTGGTGTCACCCCTCACCTTTGAGCTACCCTAGCAAGTATCATGCTGAAATCACAGATTGATGAGCAAAACTGATGATTGTTGTTTGAAGCCACTAAGTTTGGGGTGACTTGTTAAGGAGCAATATAGGACTGGAACAGAATGGCAAGCTGGACCCTGGCAGCTCTGAACAACCCCGGAATCAAGAGGAAACTCTCCTGTGGCCAGGAAGGTATAAGTGCTAAAGATTCTGACATCCAGCCTCCTAGCAATCATACAGCATTCTAATCTTTCCTGCTTGAATGTGGAGCCCCCTCCACACAGCAGATTAAGAACACTGAACTGCTGTCACAGGGAGCTTGGCACAATGTTCCCAGGCAAAACAGGAAGCGGTGCGGGGTGGGGGGCTCTGGGGACTGGAGCTAGAGAGATGAATGAAGAACAATAGAACCAGAGAAAGAGATGCAAAGGGCTGACTTTTTAACTGGAGCTTGAAATGCAAATGTACATGTAAATGGAGGAACACTAGAAAAGACAGAGATTTTAATGAAAGATGCCGCCTACACACACACACACTCACACGCATACACCTTTAGAGAGGGCAGCCCAGCCCTCCCTTGCCCTCTCAGGTTTGGGAAAAGGAATTTGATTTCCAAATACAAACTGAACTTTTTTTTACTGCCATGCCACGTCCCTGGTTCTCTACAAAGCATATAATTCCAGTTGTTTGGCTGCATCTCAAGAGGCACTGAAATAGGCTTTTCACATGTGTTCTTGCTTATTTGGCTGGGTGTGGGAGACAGGGTTTCTGAAGGATCCGGAAATCCAGCACTGATGGGACCATGTGGGTGGTCGCTCTGGATAGCAGGAGTAAATAGTGTATGATGTGCCCAACACACACACTACAAACACAGCACGTACACACTGCACACATGTGCCGCATACACACAACACACATACACGATGTACATACACGATGTACTATACCACATACACATTACACACACAGCACATACACACCACACACACACACACCCTGCCATTTAACTTGCAGGAAGAAAATCATAGTGATAGGTAGGGTTTGACTTAAACACTTGTAAGAACCTGAGTAAAATGACAAATCCTAGAATGGAAACATTTAATTTCAACCTTATTTTGTAGGCAGAGAAGCTGGGGCTTAGCCAGAAGTGGAAGCCAGCGTTCCCATCTCCAGGCTGGAGCTTTTCCCTCCCGTCTAGGGAGTGCTAGGGAGGTCCTCACTGTGCCTCTCCTGGAGTTTTAGAAAGAGCCATGCTGACTGAGACAGCTTCAGCAGCAGTCACACACACTCATCTGTGCGGCTGTTGTTTTGACTTAAGTTTAAATAAAAGAAAAGAAAGGAAGGAATGTGTTGCTTCCTTTCATTACCCATGCAGAAAACCATGGGCTTCCTCTAGCTCCCAACACATGCAATCTTGTCATTTATTTTTCAATCTGAACACCAAATCCAGATCTGAAAACTCCAAGGATAAAGTTGTTGTGGTATCTGAGGCTCAGAGCAAAGCGACAGGTCACGAGGAAACCTCTCTTGTTACCCAGAAGTCCTCCTTTCCTCACACTCTGAGGTCACCCTTCACTTTGAGGCCCATGAGACAGCATCTGAGACCCTGAGCTGGGTTTGATCCCTAGTTGGGGAACTACAACAAAGAATCTGCCTGCAATACAGGAGAACTGGGTTCGATCCTTGGCTTGGGAAGATTCCGGGAGAAGGGAATGGCTACCCACTGCAGTATTCTGGCCTGGAGAATTCTGTGGACTGTATAGTCCATGGGGTCGCAAAGATCAACAAACTGAACAACTTTCACTTCACTCATAAGGGAACCAGATCCTACATTTTGCAACTAAAGATCCCACATGCAGCAAGTAAAGATCGAAGATCCTGCATGCCACAGTTAAGATGTGGCACAGCCAAATAAATAAATAATAATAAATTTTTTAAAAAGAAAATTAACAATGAGATGAAATTCTTAGCATATATGCTAAGCTCAAAGGCACACCTTGAAATTATAGTGATGCTATAATTATGTAAAATAATAAATGGATGTGATCAAGGACTAAAATGGAATCATTAAAATCAAAAGAATTTATTTTTAAGAGAACAGAATTATGGTTGAGTATTTTTTTCTTTTACCAGCTTTGTAATATAGCTGATTTTTAAAGGGTCAAAGGATACCTCACAAAGATATTAATATATATACAATATACTATGTATTGTAGTAATATAATATGTTATACACCATTATATTTCATACTACATGGTATTGCATTTTGCCCTTACCTATAGCATGAGGTAGTGTAATCGTCATTTCATCCACGAGGAAACTGAGGCTCTGAGAGGTTAAGTAAACTTGCTCAAGAACACCATGTAATTAAGAAGTGGAGCAGAGAGTCAGGCACAAAGCTTGCAGCAGCACTGTCTGCTCTGAGATCTGACCCCTGACCCAGTGCACCCTTCTAAAGGCTTTCCTCCGCCACTTTCATAATATAGTTGTTGACTGTTCTGCTCCTCTGACCACCCTTGCTGAATCCCAAGAGTATGAGCCTGGAATGAAGGAATTTTCACAGTTCTACTCTTGGCTTTCCCCTCTTTAGACATCATCTTTTAGATCACCGAGCTATCCCCAGGGTTGTAACTGGTTTTCATTGTAGATCCAGACCCCTCTGTTTTCCTGCCTTTGAAACCTGCATCTCCAACTGTCTGGCAGGCCTTCACATAGGTTGGCATCTCGACCTAATCATGTTCAAAACCAGAGCTCTTCTTCCTTCAAAGTACTTTCTTGCCCCCTAAACTTCAAAGAGCCTGATGCTGGGAAAGATTGAAGGCAAGAAGAGAAGGGGGCGACAGAGGATGAAATGGTTGGATGGCATCACCAACTCAATGGACATGAGTTTGGGCAAACTCAGGGAGATAGTGAAGGACAGAGAAGCCTGGTGTGCTGCAGTTCATGGGGTCACAAAGAGTTGGACACAACTTAGTGACTGAACAACAACCTTCATCCCCTGTTATGATACCATCATTCTCCTCCAGTGACCCAGGCAAAAAACTTCTCTGAATTCCCTTTGGTTCTATACCATCCTCATATTCCTTCACTTGTCAAGGCATGTAAGTTCTTGCCTCACTTTGTTTATTATATCCTTCCCCACCTTTTCTGCTCCCACTGCCTCTCTCCAAGTACTGGTCTCATAAGCTCTCAACTGGACTGTCAATAGTCCTCACAATCAGTTTGGGCTCAGAAATTCTCACCACTAGTTTCTGCATCAGAAGTAGACACACACACACACACACATACACACACACACACACACACACACACACACACACACACACACACATTCCCAAGGCCAAGGCACACCTACTAAATCAGAACCTTTAGAAGTGCAATATAGAGTTGGCACTTAAAAAATCTCCAAGGGATTCTGACAGGTAGCCAGGTTGAGAAGACCCTGACTTACTGATTCTTTGCCTCTAGTTTTCACTGAGGCACCCTCTTTCCAAAATATTGATAATACAGGTTGTACATTGCTTTCAGAAATGTTTCTAAAGCATCTGCTTACATCATTCTTTTCAAAGAATTCCAGTGGCTCCCCATTGTCCCTCCAGCACCTTCCTGCTGTCAGGTGTTATGTATTGCAGGAGAATGATGAGGGGAGTCCTGGATTAAGTTTAACCAGTTCTTTTAAAACAGAACTTCTCAGCCTTTAGTCATCAATTGTATGTCATGAATTTTCAAGACGGAGGGATGGATGTATAGTTCCCAAATGTATATGACCATGTGCTAAGTCGCTGTAGTCGTGTCCGACTCTGTGCAACCCTATGGACTATAGCCTGCCAGGCTCCTCTATCCATGGGATTCTCCAGACAAGAATACTGGAGTGGGTTGCCAGGCCCTTCTCCAGGGGATCTTCCCAACCCACGTATCAAATCTGCGTCTCTTACGTCTCCTGCATTGGCAGATGGGTTCTTTACCACTAGCGCCACCTGGGAAGACTTTCTGACCATGGAACCTTTCTTTTCTGAAATATCTCATTACCCTAGGGTTCTAAGAAAGTCTTTGACAAATTATGGGATGAATTCCAAATTTCTGTACCTGGCCAGTCAGTCCATGGACAAACCCCAGCCTGCCTTTCCAGCTTTATTATGCCCAGCTTCCAAATACCCTACCCAGACTGAACTGTCACTCTTCTCTCAACACATATTTTTCTTTTTTCAATGTTATTTTATATTAGAGTATAGTTGATTAACAATGTTGTGTTAATTTCAGATGTACAACAAAGTTATTCAGTTACAAATATATACATATCTATTATTTTTTCAAGTTATTTGCTGATTTAGGTTGTTACAAAATATCAAGCAGAATTCCCTGTGCTATTAAGTAGGTTCCTGTTGGTTATCAGTTTTAAATGTCTCAGTGTCAATAAGTCTTTTTCTTTCTCTCTTGAGCTAGAAAGTGCTTTATCACAATAGTCAAATAGGAGTCTACCACTCAGGATTCTTGTCCTCTAAATCCGCAGGCCCATTTCTATTTACCAAGCTAAAATGTATATTTATGCATTTTAACTAGACTTTTAATAGGAAAAAAAAGCCCAGGTTTCCCTCCTATACCAAAGAATGATATCCACGATGTATGTATACACACTAAGGAAGTCTTGATTGTTTGGTACCACAGGCTATGAAACTGACTTTTGTTCTTTATAAATTTGATTACCAGAGAAAATTTGGAGAAGGAAATAGCAACCCACTCCAGTATTCTCGCCTGGAGAATCCCATGGACTGAGAAGCCTGGTAGGCTACAGTCCATGGGGTCGCAAAGAGTCGGACACAATTGAAGCAACTTAGCATGCAAGCACACACAGAGAAACATATTGGCTTGTTGGGAAATAATGACATAAATATGACCAGGAGTCAGGCAAACAGACTCTATATAAAGTTATCTTCTTTCACTCAATCTCTGCAAAGTTGAGAACATCAGACAAATAAACTCCTTGACTTTTGGGTCACAGTGACCACTGAAAGCACCGCAAAGATTAAAAGAGGAATTTCAGAGTTGTCTTTCTTTCCTGCAGTTAATCAAATTCTCAGGATGTCTGAAATTGATCATCCTCAAACCCTAAGTGCAGTGACTTTTTGGGACAGTTGACCTACTGTTGTTTAAGACCAAGTCCTAAGATAAGCACCCATGATACAGAAATTAGGCAGTGTGTATCACTGCTTCCACTGCATGAAACAGAAAGCAAATTACAGTGCCTGAAACAAGCAGGTTATTTCCCTTGCTTAAGAATTGACAGACAGCACTCCAGGTTAGACACCTAAGGGTCCTTGATATTATCAAGGACCAGGTTCTGCCTAACTTTCTGCTCCATCATGATTAGCATATAGCTTCTGCCATCATTATGTCCATGTTCCAGAAAGAAAGAAGGAGGAAGAACAAAGAACTAACAGCAAGGCTAACTATGGGTAAAACAGTGGCTTTTCGGAAAGCCCCTTCAATAAAATTTCTATTGAAATCATGCTGACATTACATGACTACCTTGACAGCAAGGAAGTCTGGGGAACAGATCTTTCTAGCTGGCAAGTAGCTACTCACCTTGAAGAGGTTCTTTTCGTAAGGAAAGGATAACATTGGGGTGGGGGAACTGGATATTAAGGAATCATCATGAAGTATCTGATATAAAGGAAGTACCAAGCTAACTGCACTGGCAGGCAGAGTCCTTGTAATTTCTATACGGATGTAGACTCAGGCATCTAAAAAGCATCTAAATAAATGCCTGGCTCTGACTACCTGCCTGTGTTGCAATGTGCACATGTACCCAGCATACCTTCAAGGGTTCCTTCTCTCTGCACATGTTGTTGTTCAGTTGCTAAGATGTGGCTACCTCTTTGTGACCACCTGAATTTCGCCTGTCAGTTTCCTCTGTCCATGAGATTTTCCAGGCAAGAATACTGGAGAGAGTTTCTATTTCCTTCTCCAGGGGATCTTCCTGACCCAGGGACTGAACTGTTGTCTCCTGCATTGGCAGGCGGATTCTTTACCACTGAGCCACCAGGGAAGTCCACTCTCTATATAACATTTAGCAAATTACCTACACAAGGATAACTGAGCATTCCTTAGATCTTCTAGTCACTAAGCATTTGAAATGAACTTTCAGCAAATGAGACAGAAAGCATAGTGTGCTCTGAAAACTGAAATTGCTATCAAAGCTGCTCTGGAAGAACTCCTTTTGCCCAGGGACCAAAAGACTGATAGATACTTGAGTGACAAGTTTTTCAGTGAATTCCACTAATTCATGCATTTTCACCCAGCATGCAGAGAGGAAGAACTGTCTTCCTTATCTTGCTGATACTGAAACCACTATAGTTTTTTTTAAATAGAAAATGCTTAAAAGAGTCCAGTGTGACTTGATGATATATTAAATGCCTTGGATTTAAGAATTTGGGCAAGCTTCAGACATAACCTTTCCAACAAAGCAGACAAAAGAAATACTAACAACAAATAATGGGGCCAGTGAAAAGGAACAACTCATTCCTTCTGTAGTGATCCGAAAGAGATAATCATTAAAAATACAATCGTTTTCCAGATTGCTTTATTGAAGTTTCATGCAAGGCTTTTAGGAGCTTTGCACTCGTATGGGGTGACAGCAAAGCCAAGAGAAGTGAGCTGGCATCCTTCTCCCTCTGTGACTCAGGCCGGGTAGCTCTTTTCAACAACACTTGTTAATCTTGTTAAATCGTAAGTGCTCTTGGTTTTATGAACCATGCTCACTTTCCCTTCTAGCCCTCACTGACCTTGCTTTTTGTGGCTTGAATGTCATCTTATGAAAGAGGTGTACAGTTAATTCTAGAACCACAGCAGGCTGAAAAGTGTGAGTGTGGCTTGCATCACAGGGGCGAGGCACAAAGCCAAGGGTCGATATCAGATACCCATAGAATTTATTTTAGACCTATCTATGACCAAATATCTTTTAGAGATTAAATTTTGGTGACCTGGATATTGCAGGTTTGTCTTTGTTTTTTAGAAGAAGAAAATAACTTTGTCCTAGGGTTGGTTCAACAGGGTGATGATATTTCACATATGAGAGAAGAAAATGTGTTTAGTTGGTCCAGCAGCCTCTATAAAACTATTATGTGGGTACCCTAAAATCAAGCAATTTCACTGCTAAGTAGTCAAATGCTTTGATTTTTCACAAGAATGTATCCTGATTTTTCTGGTGAGTGGAGCATTCTATGAAACAAATCACTTTTTGATACTGAATTCAGCTCTTGGAAGGGACAAACATCCTAGAAGAGATGGATTCCAAATGCAGTGTCCAAAGATTGAATACAGTCACCTCAGTGTCCTAAAACAACCCATCTTTTCAGGGCTCCCTAAAACAAGGCTTATTTTCAGTGGGTCCCATGCACATTGCCACAGAAAAGGCAAGTCAGAATTGTCAACGGCTCAACAGAGAGCATGAAGAACTTCAAAATATCTTCTCTTCCTTCTGTCACCTCAATTCTTACTGCACAACAGTGATCTTCCATGCTTATTCCTACTTCTGTCTTCATAAATCTTGTCGTGTTTGGGAAAAATATTCTTCAATAAAATCCTGGAGTTCAGAAAGAAGTTACTTGTCCCCCAGCCCAAATACAAAACATGTACTCCAGGAAACAGCTATTTTCCTCTGGAAACATGCTCATTTTTAAGATGATGGCATTTGAAATATACTATGCTCCAGACACACATCCTCCCAATTTGGTTTAGTGTAATAGATGAGTTTGAGTATCTACTCTAAGCAAGATCTGTACTGGGCATCATGAGTTCTCCTGTGGTTGTAAATTATTCAACATCTATGTATTTGCTTTGCTTTGTGAATTATTTAGAACAGTGTTATTCTGCAGGCTGAAAATTAAGTTTCTAAGGTGGCTTTATGTGTTATAAAAATGGGCAAAGTGTGTTGAAATATCCATAAGGGCATGTACTAGAATATGTGACATGGGAAAGAATCTGTTAACATTAAGGGTCAATAATAACGTAATCAGTTCAGCAGCAAGAATGACCTTTATTCAAATCCCACATAGATCCTTTAATCCCTCAGAGGACACATTTGGTCTGCTGGGAAGTTTACATGTCCTGTTGTGAATCATATCCCCACTGACTATTTTTGCAAAGAGCCCTTACTTATCAAGACGTTGTTACAGCCATTTGGAACGTGTTTTTATTTACAAATAAAGATAGTGTGGGGTTAAAACAGAATTTCTCTACTGTTTTTAAAGAGGGGATTTCCCCAAACTTCAGAAAAAGAATGTGAAACAAGTTAATCCCACTGGAGTGAAAAATCTTAAGAATAATGACTTCTGTTGCTTGGACTCTTACAGACAGAAAGAGAATGATAAATAGGAAGAAACGTGTATTCTACATCATCCAAAATAAAACAGTTAGCCTTGGATTCCGTCCTTACCCCAAGCCAGTCTGTAGAATTAAGAAATCTAATTATGTAATGTGGGAAATGATTTCTAAATATCTTTAAAAGATTATTTGTTGTCATTGTCATTCAGTCGCTAAGTCATGTCTGACTCTTTTAGATCCAATGAACTCTAGCACTCCAGGTTCCTCTGTCTTCCACTGTCTCTGAGTTGGCTCAAATTCACATCCATTGAGTCGGTAATGAAACAGGGCAAAGGCTAAAAGAGTTTTGCCAAGAGAACCCACTGGTCATAGCAAACACCCTCATCCAACAACACAAGAGAAGCCTCTACACATGGACATCACCAGATGGTTGACACCAAAATCAGATTGATTATATTCTTTGTAGCCAAAGATGGAGAAGTTCTATACAGTCAACAAAAACAAGACCGGGAGCCGACTGTGGCTCAGATCATGAACTCCTTATTGCCAAATTCAGACTGAAATTGAACACAGTGGAGAAAACCACTAGACCATTCAGGTATGATCAAAATAAAATCCTTTATGACTATACAGTGGAAGTGAGAAATAGATTTAAGGGACTAGATCTGGTGAAGAGTGCCTGATGAACTATGGATGGAGGTTTGTGACACTGTACAGGAGACAGGAATCAAGACCATCCCCAAGAAAAAGAAATGCAAAAAGCAAAATGGCTGTCTGAGGAGGTCTTACAAATAGCTGTGAAAAGAAAAAAAGGAGAAAAGGAAAGATATACCTATTTGAATGCAGAGTTCCAAAGAATAGCAAGGAGAGATAAGAAAGCCTCCCTCAGAGATAAGAAAGCCTTCCTCAATGCAAAGAAATAGAGGAAAACAGTAGAATAGGAAAGACTAGGAATCTCTTCAAGAAAGTTAGAGATACCAAGGGAACATTTATTTCATGCAAAGATGAGCTCAATAAAGGACAGAAATGGTATGGACCTAGCAGAAGCAGAAGACATTAAGACAAGGTGGCAAGAGCACACAGAAGAACTGTATATAAAAGATCTTCATGACCCAGATAATCACGATGGTGTGATCACTCACCTAGAGCCAGACATCCTGGAATGTGAAGGCAAGTGGGCCTTAGGAAGTATCACTACAAACAAAGCTAATGGAGATGATGGAAGTCCAGTTGAGCTATTTCAAATCCTAAAAGGTGATGCTGTGAAAGTGCTGCACTCAATATGCCAGCAAATTTGGAAATTTGGAAAACTCAGCAATGGCCATAGCACTGGAAAAGGTCAGTTTTCATTCCAATCCCAAAGAAAGGCAATGCCAAAGAATGCTCAAACTACCGCACAACTGCACTCATCTCACACACTAGTAAAGTAATGCTCAAAATGCTCCTAGCCAGGCTTCAGCAATACATGAACCGTGAACTTCCAGATGTTCAAGCTGGTTTTAGAAAAGGCAGACAAACCAGAGAACAAATTGCCAACATCCGATGGATCATCGAAAAAGAGAGAGAGTTCCAGAAAAACATCTATTTCTGCTTTATTGACTATGCAAAGACTTTGACTGTGTGGATCACAATAAACTGTGGAAAATTCTTAAAGAGATGGGCATACCAGACCACCTGACCTGCCTCTTGAGAAACCTGTACGCAGATCAGGAAGCAACAGTTAGAACTGGACATGGAACAACAGACTGTTTCCAAATAGGAAAAGGAGTACGTCAAGGCAGTATATTGTCACCCTGCTTGTCTCTGTTTTTTTAATACACTGTCTAGGTTTGTCATAGCTTTTTTTCTAAGGAGCAAGCATTTTATTTTCATGGTTTCAGTCATGAAATCACCATCCACAGTGATTTTGGAGCCCAAGAAAATAAAACCTGTCACTGTTTCCACTTTTTTCCCATCTATTTGCCATGAAGTGATGGGACCAGATGCTGTGATATTCGTTTTTTGAAAGTTGAACGAGCTTTTTCACTCTCTTCTTTCACCCTCATCAAGAGGCTTTTTTTTTTTTTAAAGTTCTTGTTTGCTTTCTGCCCTTAGAGTGGTATCATCTGCTTATCTGAGGTTGTTGATACTTCTCCTGACAATTTTGATTCCAGTCTGTGAGTCATCCAGCCCAGCATTTTGCATGATGATACTCTGCATATAAGTTAAATATGTGTATGTATAATTCTAAAAACAGTGATGGAAAAAAAATGTTTTGTTGCCACTGGGTTCTTCTCTCTTTCCTCTCCTCTTCTGTCCAAGTCCACACATTTCCCCTCAAGGAGCAGTCTGAGCTCATTTGACCTCCCCTCCTGACCTCCTGGTTCTTCACAGTGCTGGACTTTCTTCAGACCCCCCAGCAGAGTGCCTGGACTCACCCTGCTCACACCTGTTAAATCCTCTCCTTCTTTATCTTCTTCCCAAGGTGCCATCTACTTTTCCCTCAGGCCCATATCTAACTAACACTTCACTCCTGTGGCTGCCAGAGCACAGAACTGGTTTGCCTTGCCCTGCATTTTATAGCCTTTCTTCCTCCTACTCAATTTTCTTGCCCTAAACTCCAAAGGAACCCTTCCTTTTCCAGGCCAACATGAGAATTTCTGCACAGGCTACTTTGTACTGGAATTCAAATCCAGTCATTACCCCTCAGCATCTAGTCTGGCTTCTTAGACATTTACAGGTAGGATTTAATATTCAAATGAAATAGGCAGCCCCAAATTATCATTCTTTGTATACTGCCTTTAGGAAATGCAACGGTAGCAGGCAAACACACATACATGTACACACTACCTTAAAAAGAATTAAATAACAACCAGTACTGTCATTGTATTTTTATTAGGCTATCGTCAACCCTTTCTTTGAAGTGATAGCTAAAACAGCATAGCTGAATAGTCCAGAATGCTAATTCTGGAGCCATACTGCTTAGGTCAGATCTCAGCTCTTCTACCCGATCTAGTTTGGCAAATGAACTAATTTCTCCATGCCTCAGTTTTGTCATCTGTAAAATGGGGCTAATGAAAGGGCCTACCTCCTAGGGTTGTTGAAAGGGTTAAAGAAGCTAATATTTGAGCAGACCCAGAGGTGCATTTCAAGGGAGAACTTGCTTCCCAGAAGCAGGGAGGATAGGAAGCAGACAAGTTCCAGCTCTCAGCAACTCCAGTGTGCCTCATCCACACAGCTGCCTCGCCCAAGGCTGTGCTCTTCCTCAGGGAGCCCACATTTGGTGACTGAGTGAGGTGGGGCTAAAAGGCAGGCCATTCCATTCCCACACAGGACACTCTGACAGGCAGCACACGCCTGGCAACACACCTCCCCTGGCTTCCTGAGCCTGCAGTACAGTTTGAATTCTCGCGGGTTTCTTGGCTTCCTCTTCAAACGTGTTAATCCCTAACGAGCATCTTACACACCAAACTCTGTCTCCACTATTGCTTCCAAAGAACTCAACCTGAGACAGCATTTGTCAAGTTTTTAGAGAGATACTTGGAGCATAGTGAACATTCTGTGCTGTCCTAAGTCACTTAAGTCATGTCCAACTCTGTGCGACACTATGAACTGCGGCCCCCCCAAGCTCCTCTGTCCATGGGATTCTCCAGGCGAGAATACTGGAGTGGGTTGCCATGCCCTCCTCCAGGGGATCTTCCCCACCTAGAGACTGAATCCACGTCTCTTACATCTCCTGCATTGGCAGGCAGGTTCTTTACCATTAGCACCACCTGGGAACATTCTGTAAGCACTAATTAAATAAAATTAAGTAAGTAATAGGGAAAGGCAGCACCTTCATTGCTCATTCCTCTTAAAGAAGATGTTATAATTAATGTTCAATATCAGGTTACTTTAAAGAGCCTGAGAGCTTATCTCATCAGGATGAGGAAACAACAATACTGCTAATAAAGCTACTGACATTGCTATTCTTGTGCTTTGGGATTTTTTTTTCACTATTATCCTTTCTGCCCTTGATCTCACCAATTCAACTTTTCATTGCTTACAAGTGTACTTTCTGACAATTATTACTTAGGTTCAACAACCTAATGTTTAGGTTGCATCATGTTTAGGTTGAGTTTATGTGTAACCCATGACACCTAGAATCAAGACTTCTCAGGGATGGGAAGGCTTGCTCAGGGCATGTCTTTGTATGTCAGTTCAAAGAGGACTGTTCTCAGGTTGTGCAACAGAGGGAAACGAGTAGACTCTGGCTTTGGGACCCTGAAGGGGTCCCTATAAGTGCGAGGTTTATGTTTTTAAATTATTTGTTTATTTATTTTTGGTTGCACTGGATATTTGTTGCTGTGGCGAGCTTTCTCTAGTTGTGGTGAGTGGGGGCTACTCATTGCGGTGGCTTCTCTTGAGGAGCAGAGGCTCTAGGTTAGGTGCACAAGCTTCAGTGTGTTGTGGCACAGGGGTTCATGAGCTCTAGAGCACGCAGGCTCCAGTAGAGGTGGTACAAGGGCTTTAGCTGCCCAAGGCATGTGGAGTCTTCCCAGGTCAGGGATTGAAGTGATGTCTAGTGCATTGGCAGGCGGATTATTATGCACTGCACCACCAGCAAAGTCTGGTTCTGAGGTTTTATTTCATCTGCAGATCTGCAGCTGTGCATTATTCAGTAATTCATTCATTTACTCATACATTCAATCAATAAATCTTTGCTCCCAGTTTCACTTTACTTCAGGAAGAAGAAAGACAAGAATTTGCTCTCAAGGCTCGTACCCTCTGATGTGGAAAAGCCACACCAGATAATAAGACAATTAAAGATGGAAGGACAAGGTAGATAAAGCGCAAGAGCCCTGACTGGAGCCTATATTAGTAACTGTCTCTCAGGGAAGGTGACATTTGAGTGAAGAATTTAAGAATAAGAAACCCAAAGAAATGCCTGGGGAAGCACACTCCCCCAAGAGCAAGTGAAAAGACCCTGAGTAATGAGTGTGCTCGACAGTTGGGAAAACTTCAGGAAGGCTAGTTTGGGCGGAAAAGCAATGAGCAGGGGGAGGAATACAGCCCCCAAGTAAAGGTGGAGAGAGAAGGCCAGCTCCCAAAGGGCCTTAAAAGCCATGGAAAGGTATTAGGGTTTCATCCTAAATACCATGAGAATTCACCATGTGATTTTAAGGAGAGTCAATGGTACATGATTTATGTTTTTAAAAGACCATACTGATAACATGAACTCAGCATTGAAGACAGACCTGAATTACAGTTTACAAAAGAGGTAGCTACTCTCAGATTCTTGGGATGATGCTCTGTTTTAGCACTGTGCAGTAATTTTTAAGGGCTTGGGGGTGAACTGTGACTGTTTTATGAGCTGCTATCAGGGCACTGAGAATAAAACCACATTGTAGATTACAACCAACACTAGACCTGAGGAAACACACATCCTGCCCATACTCAGAAAGTCCACCCATCCTCTCCTCTCACTGAGCTCATTCCTAACTGTAGAACATCACCTGCCATTGGATAGTTTGTATAAACCATCTAAAGCAACCCTTAGTTATAGCTTCTCTAGAATAACTGCAAGCTGTATCACTTTATGAAATGAGATGACACTTCTTCTGCCCGGTCCTGGCAACAGCATCAGTCTGTCAACAGTAACTAAAAGAGAAGCCTTCTGAAAGACAAGAATTCCTGCCTTCCAGAGAAGGGCATTTTGTAAAGGCAATGTGCTTGTCTGTTTTTGATCTTCTCTTTCAGGCCAGGCAAGAGCCTACTCACTGAAGACAGGCTGTGGAGGAGGGGCCTGCCCAAGAGGAGAGCCCAGATCCAATGGGAAGGGAGGGGTGGAGCCTGGGAACAGCAATGAAGTGGAGGAGCCTGGTGGGGAGGAGCTGGGATTACTGGGCAAAGTGCCCATGAGCCTGATGTGCAAAGCGGGCATTACTGGCCAGGAACAATGTTTTGTGAAAGAAGACTCCGAATCAGTGTCAAGGAGGACATCTGTTAGCAGAGAAAATATCAAAGGATAGAAATTTGATATGTGTATCTCTGCCTCGTCATCTGAAAAGAAAAGAAGTATGAGGTTCTCTTCTGTTGATGGGGTTTTTACTGGCATTTAAATCAATGGACTCAAAAACAACCAGTCAGCTAGTTTGCTTCCTCTCCTGAAGTTACTTCCATCTATTCCTGGTATTAAAATGAGGACTGGCTTTTAAGAAAGGCTGAAATTTTCTCTCCTTCCCCACTCCACCTGGCCTTACACACAAACACACACACACTCACACACACATCTCATATACCAAGTAAGTGTTAGTCGCTCAGTTGTGTCTGACTCTTTGTGACCCCATGGATTGCAGCCCGCCAGGCTCCCCTTTCCATGGGATTTTTCAGGCAAGAATAGTGGAGTGGGTTGCCATTTCCTTCTCCAGTGGATCTTCCTGACACAGGGATTGAACATGTGTCTCCTGAATCTCCAAGCATTAGTAGGCAGATCCTTTACCCCTGAGTCACCTGGGAAGACCCCTAAATTTACGAGTTCCAATTAATTCTTATGTTCAAGACCAATACTGAGCCAGCTGTGACCAAGGTTGTGAATGAATGAAACGTGATGAGTTTAATCACTGTAGATTACCAATTTGAACTTCTACAATTTAAAACATTTTCTTCAACTCTTTAATTAATCTTTTTCTATGGGATAAATTAATCATTTGAACAATTTCAGGCCTAAAAATCAACATGTTACCAGCTAAACTAAATTTAGATAGAAAATGTATTATCTGATTGGAAGTGGAATGAAACCAGCCTCTGAATTCAAAACACTTTATTTTTATTTTCTGGGCTACGCTGCCATGTTGGCAAGGGAGCTCTTAGACCCATTCTGGATACTGTCAGATGGAATAGGTGGTATGTAGGGAGGGGCCTACAGTATGAGAAAGGAGAGATGCCCTAAAGAGACTCATGGAAAAGGAGGGCAAATATTTTAAGTATGAGTATATGTATGGTCGTTTGGGGCTTTTTTAAGAAAGTAAAAAATGATCCTAATTACAACTAAAACAGAGCCCAGCTCAATAAAGGATTGTTGAACAAATAAACGAAGTCTGTTTCCTCTGAATCTCTTTGGTTAGTCAAATTTGGATGCCAAGTTTAAATTCCCAGGTCTCTCCTGGCTGGTGGTTTGTTCAGAAGCTGCCTATGTTAATCCCTCCTCTGTGCAGCTCACCTTTTAAGAAGTCTAGAAATCTGTGTCACCCAAACATGTTTCCTCTAAAAATCAAATGACCACCTGGCAGCCTGCCTCTGGAGTTTTCCTGTGCCCATTAGTCAGGATTTCCAGCAGACTGCTAAATCTGAACCTTCATCTGCTTCTACGCAGCCAAGACAAGCAAGTTTCCATGAAACTACCAGAGCAAGAAACCCTTTATGCCACTTGATGACAAGAAAATAAAATCACAGAGGCAATAAAAAGGAGGACTATAAACCAGCAGAGGAAAACAGAAACCTCCTGCATAACGAGATGAGTGAAATGAGGCCTGGGGCTGCCTCACGTAGTCCGGTCACATTCCTTATTGGTACAAGACTGGCTGCGCACACATCTGACTCTTGGAATTACTTAGAGGGAAGGCTGGAGAGGGGGGCACCCAAACACAGGCTTGGCTCTCAATACCCACACAAAGCCTGTGTCTTAAAATACCTTTCATTCATGCTGCCAGATCCACAGGCTGGAAGTAGCGTTCTTTTCTGTTTCCCAGCGGAATGCTTTTCGCTTCCCCATCAGCACAGACTCCGGTTACCTTCCACAGGAGTGAGCCCACTTGGGGCCTGTGCACTCCCAAGGTGTCTCAGACATGATAAAGGGCCCACAGAGCCATCCCTGGAGGGGGAAGCAGTGCATAGCTTTGAAGCTCTGAATTCCTCCTGGGAAATGGGCTCATTATTACCCTCTTCAGCCTGGAGGTTTTCTGAAATCAATCCTTCCTGCGCTAAATAATTAAAATGCAAGCAGGAGTCTGGTTCTAGTTTCCTCATAAATAAACTGAAAATAATGAAATGTTGGAAACTGGCACTGGTTGCCAAATTTTATGGTTGTCCCCTAATTACACTGGTACAACACAAATTTGTGTGTGTGTCCAAAATAATTATTTGATAACCATGACCAGAGTTTCTAGAATAATTAAGAACTTTAATCATGTATTGAAATACAGAAAAAGAGCTGATAAATGTTTGCCCTCCTACCTAACTAGGTAGACAAAAGAATGCTGAGTTTGTATATTTTCTGCCTAAGTGATTATTTATCCTGAGCAGAGACTGGCCTGACTAAAACAATTAGGGAGCGTTGAAAGCCTGACCAGCCTGTAAAGCGGTGCATTATCTTATTCCTCAAACTGGGCTGCAACCACCCTTTGGGGTCTGGGACAGGCAGGGAATCCGGCCACAAGACGAATGGGTAAACATTTAAATGCCTCAGTTTTGCTGTATCTATGGGTGTGGGGAGCACATCATGTTTATATCAAAAATAAACAAGGTGATACTGTGGAATACAATGCAAAAGTCACACAAATTTCTCCATATTACAGACATTTTGAGCTGGCAGCTACATTCATAGGGGTCCTCCAGGTTCTTCTTCATTGTAGAGGTTCTTTGTGGAACCATTCAAAGTACTCCCATAATATCAGGAAGCAATGACTTGTCAAATAAAAGGGCAAATGTTTCTGATGTACAAGTTTCTACTCTAGATCAGATTGGATACATTTTATATATATATATATATATACACATTATATATATGTATATATGTATATTATATGTATGTATATATACACATTATACATATGTATATATGTATATATATGTATATGTACATTATATATATGTATATGTATATATGTATATATTGTATATATATATACATTATATATATATATATATATATATATATATACTGCTTAGTTGTCTCAGTTGTGTCCAACTGTGAGACCCTGCAGACTGTAGCACGCCAGGCTCCTCTGTCCATGGGATTCTCCAGGCAAGAATACTGGGGTGGGTTGCCATGTCCTTCTCCAGGGGATCTTCTCAACCCAGCGATCAAACCCAGGTCTCCCGCATTGCAGATAGATTCTTTACCATTGAGCCACCAAGGAAGCCCATACACACACACACACACACACACACACACACACACACACACACACACATATTAGAGAAGGAAATGGCAACCCACTTCAGTCAGACACGACTGAAGTAACTTAATACACACACATATATGAGTAAAAGGAATCTTAAAGGAAAAATATCTATTTCTGCTTTATTGACTATGCCAAAGCCTTTGACTGTGTGGATCACCACAAACTGTGGAAAATTCTTAAAGAGATGGGAATACCAGACCACCTGACCTGCCTCTTGAGAAACCTGTATGCAGGTCAGGAAGCAAGTTAGAACTAGACATGGAATAACAGACTGTTTCCAAATAGGAATAGGAGTACGTCAATGCTGTATATTGTCACCCTGCTTATTTAACTTATATGCAGAGTACATCATGAGAAATGCTGGGCTGTAGGAAGCACAAGCTGGAATCAAGATTGCCCGGAGAAATATCAATAACCTCAGATATGCAGATGACACCACCCTTGTGGCAGAAAGTGAAGAAGAACTAAAGAGCCTCTTGATAAAAGTGAAAGAAGAGACTGAAAAAGTTGGCTAAAGCTCAACATTCAGAAAACTACGATCATGGCATTTGGTCCCATCACTTCATGGCAAATAGATAGGGAAACAGGGAAAACAGAGGCTGACTTTATTTTGAGGGGCTCCAAAATCACTGTAGATGGTGATTGCAGCCATGAAATTAAAAGACACTTACTCCTTGGAAGGAAACTTATGACCAATCTAGACAGCATATTGAAAAGCAGAGATATTACTTTGTCAACGAAGGTCCATCTAGTCAAAGCTATGGTTTTTCCAGTAGTCATGGATGGATGTGAGAGTTGGACTATAAAGAAAGCTGAGCACCAAAGAATTGATGCTTTTGAACATGGTGTTGGAGAAGACTCTTGAGAGTCCCTTGGACTGCAAGGAGATCCAACCAGTCCACCCTAAAGGAGATCAGTCCTGGGTGTTCATTGGAAGGACTGATGCTGAAGCTGAAACTCCACTATTTTGGCCACCTGATGTGAAGAGCTGACTCATTTGAAAAGACCCTGATGCTGGGAAAGATTGAGGGCAGAAGGGGATGACAGAGGATGAGATGGTTGGATGGAATCACCGACTCAATGGACAAGGGTTTGGGTGGACTCCGGGATGATGGACAGGGAGGCCTGGCGTGCTACGGTTCATGGGGTCGCAAAGAGTCTGAACTGAACTGAACTGAAAGCACCTTTTAGATAACTGGTTCTCAACTGGAGGCAAGTTTGCCCATCCCACTTAGGGACATTTTACATTTGCCAGTGCTGGAGGAATTTCTGGTCGTCACCATTTGGTGGTGGTGCAGGTAGCACTACTGGCATCTACCCGCCATGGAAAGAGTTTCTCAGCCTAAAATGTCAATAGGGTTGAGGATGAGAAACTCTGCTGCTGCTGCTGCTGTGTATACATACACACAGATAGGAAACAAGTGGTCTGAAAGTCAAAATCAGACACATGTAGAGAAAGAAGGCACATATCTACCTGGACCACCGGAGGAGACAAAATCAGCCTCTGAGAACAGGGGTTCAGCTGGCTTAGAATCTGAACCATGAATAGAGCTGTAGTGCAGTCTCTGCAGACTTGCTTTGGGGGGGACTGTGGAAGGGGCTGCTGTACATGTGGTCAGAGATATGGCAGCCCCTCCAGAAAGCTGCGGTAATCCTCCCAATGAGACTCCCCCAACTTGTTACTAGGGCTGTAGATCTGAGGCCTTTATTATCATATCCCCTGCATTCTACGTAGGTTTCCAGAAGGACGTGTGAGCTCCTGGCAGGACAACATCCATGCATTTTCAAATATCTCTTCTTGAAGCGCGGTATCACAGCACCTAGCCTTGCTCATAATATGGTTGCTGAACTGACGTCAATGCTATATTTTCCCCAGTATTAGAAATTCTACATGCCTGCATTTGAAAAAAAAAAAAAATTAAAACAGGAAGGAAAGAAAGACACTTCCCTTCTACTATTTCCATCTGGGAAGATCATTTAGCAAAGTCTGTCTTCAAAGAGCTGTGCATACTTCTTTTTTGATGCTAATCATGTTTGACTGCCTCCCCCACCTACCTTAGCCTTTTTAGTAATGCAGTTCATTCTTGAATCTCATAAAAGTGTCACAGTCTTGGTTAATGTTTTTTAGACACAAATGCCCATAATCAAAGCCCAGAGCAAAGTTTGCCTGTCTTTCTCTGTACAGCTCTTTAAAAACTCAAGCTCTATATTTCATTTATTTGCTAATGAATTTTCCTGTAAGGGATAGTTTGACTCTGATCAGCTTTAATTATAACAAAAAAAAATTCATTAAGGCTTTCTGCCTGCTCTCCATGTTCAAAACTATTCTATAGAATGATTGAGAAGGAACAAAGCATTTTGGGAATAAAAGCAATTTTCCAGAATAAAGTGTTCTGGGCAGGCTCAGTATCTTCCTGTTTTTTACATTCCTAAAACATAAGAAATGTAAGACCTCATATCAAGCAATCCAAGTATCTTCAACTCCACTTACAATATAAATCAAAGTGTTATTCTTCACCCTACAAACTACTTATTGAAAGATTCAACCCAAGATTATTTTCATTCAAAAGCACCTACTCTCAAACCATTTACATTTAGATGGTATTTACACAGCTTTTCAGGAACCAGAAGAACTTTTTAAGAGCTAAGGAGGAATGGTGAATGAGCCCAATGTCTTAAATTTGCAGTGAGGTAACTGAGGCTTAGAAGTCGATTTGAACTATGGAATAACAACGGCTAGGACTTATCAAGGGCCCACAGCTTCTCATATCTTCAGCATTTCTACCGTGTCTGAGCCACCACGATATCTTGCTTCGATTGGTGCAGGAGCCTCCTATGTCCTGCTTATACTCTGCTTAGGTCAACAAGAGTCCTCACTGAGGTTCTTTAAAAAACTAAAAGTAGAGTTACCATATGATCCAGCAATCCCACTTCCGGGTAAGTATCTGGAAAAAACAAAAACTCTATTCCAAAATAAAGATATGTGTACCCCAATGTTCATAGCAGCACTATTTACAATGGCCAAGACGCAGAAGCAGCCTAAATATCCATCGACAAATGAATGAATAAAGAAGATGCATTATGTATATAGAATGGAATTTTGCTCAGTCACTCAGTCATGTCTGACTCTTTTCGACCCCATGAACAGTAGCCCACCAGGCTCCTCTGTCCCATGGAACTGCCCAGGTAAGAATACTGGAGTGGGTTGCTTTCCTCCTCCAGGGGATTGTCCTGACCCAGGGATTGAACCTGTGTCTCCTGCATCTCTTGCACTGGCAGGTGAATTCTTTACCAATGAACCACCTGGGAAGCCCACAATGGAATATTACTCAGCCATAAAAAGAATGAAATAATGCCATTTGCAGCAACCTGGATGGACCTAGAGATTATCACAGTAAGTGAAGCAAGTCAGACAGAGACAAATATCATGTGATATTACTTATCACTTATATGTGGAATCAAACAAAAGATACAAATGAACATTTGTATTTACATATTTACAAAACAGAAACAGACATAGAAAATGAACTTATGGGTACCAAAGGAGGAAGGGGTAGAGAAGAATAAATTAATTGTTGACTTAACAGATACACAGTACTATATATAAAATATATAAACATCAAGGTCCTACTTAACAGCACAGGGAACTATATTCAATAATGTGTAATAACCTAAAAGGCAAAAGAATCTGAAGAAGAACAGATAGATAGCTGAATCACTTTGCCATACACTTGAAACTAACACAATATAATATAATCGATTATATTTCCATTCTTAAAATGATTTTAAAATAATAATAAAATAGAACTACAAAAAGAATCCCCGCAAATTCCCCAGTGCCTGATACATGGCAGGCCTTCAGGATGTTTGTGGATTTGTAAAGTGTTTGCTATATGCCAGGTACTAATCTAACGAAAGTATGGGAACGAATTACCTAATCTTTCCAATAACACAAGATAGGTGCTATCGTCGCCACTGCCATCATCCTGGATTCACAGATGAAGAAATTGGGGCACAGAGTAGAAGGTTAGTAAATTGTCCAAGATCACTCAGCTAGTTAATTGTAGAGCCAGGATTTGAACCGAGGGCACAGGCTCTTTAACCACCACAATGTACTGTGTCCTTCTTAGCTTAATGACAAAAAAAAAAAAAACTTCAATGAGTCTTCCCTATACCAAACTCTCAGAAGTTGAAATACATCAAAAATGCGCTTTAAAAATGTTAATTGTCTCCTATGACTGCCCAACATTTTAAAATCATCAATAAGGTGTGATTTTGAGCTAAGACTGGTAACAAGAGCAAAAGTGTGAGTCACAACTGTGTTGTAATTCAGTCTTGAGTTCAGAGCACATAAAAGGTATGACTGTGGCTTACAGTCGTGTGCAGGTAATTCTCCCTACTCAGCTGAGATTACCATGATTAGCTCTGGTCCATAAAGGGAAAGCTAAGACACAAAAGCCTCAGTGATGTTCCAGGCCACACAGTCAGCAACCATGGCAGGAAAGGAGTCTCTGAGGGCCCCTGTGAGGTCACACATGTTCCCTGATTATTAAGTATAAAACACCAGGGTGATACACACAATGTAATGTTTAAGCCAAGATGTCACCTAATACAGGGTATGTTGATACAGCTTTATCTGAGAAGTTACATAATCATCCTAATGAGGAAACACCATAAAGGAACTTGTGACTTGGAATGAAGAGAGGTGCACTCCCTGGGAATCACTCCTCAAGGAGTATCCGGAGATGTTCAGTGAGAAACCCACTCACCTAGATTGAGCAGGTGGCTTGTAAAAAACAAACAAAACAGCCCAATGAAGGCTTTCTGAGGGCAGGCACTGTGCCCAGTTCAATTTGATGAGACTTAACCAGACTCCTGGCTGAAAACAGTCTTCAGGGACCCCCTCTTTTCGCAGGGTAGGGAGGTCTAGTCTATACTCAGCCTCCTGTTATATAAAAGTCCCTACTCTGAGTCCTCTCTGCCTCTTGCTTTTAGGTCAAATATTTATTTATGCAAGCCCAGAGGTCTTTCACTTTCTTTGTACCCTGGAAAGCTCGAAGTGAATCTTTTCTCTCACTTCGTTGAAATTCTTTGAAAGAACCCTCGAGCTCTGGTATACCACCTCCACCTCCAGTGTTCCAGGATCGCTCTCGGCCTCCACTGTCCCACCTGCCCCAGGCGCAGCCAGAGAAGAAAGGGGGTGGCGGAGGGGCGGGGCGGGGATGTCACAAGCCCCTGTCACCTGGCAGGCCCCGGCCTCACTTCCTCACCCCCGGCCCCACCCACCCCGCCGCCGGCTAGGACCGAGCAGGCGCCCGCCCCCCTCGCACGCCCCGACACCGGCAGGCCGGTCTCTCCCGCCCCAGCCTCCTGCCGCCGTCCAATGGCGGAGGGGCCGGGCAAGCTGAGCCAGCCGCGGCAGCCCAGCCGGGTCTCCGCCCTGTTCCCGGTTCCCGAGCCGGGCCGCGGCGGCCTTTAAATGCCGCCCTAGGCCGACACGGCGCGGCCCTCGCCACCTTTTTCCTCGGGCGGCGGCAGCGGCACCCCGAGGCAGAAAGCCGCTTAGACTGCAGCTGCGTCCCGGCCGCGGCGGCCACCTCCGACCCCGGGGCCCGCGCCGCCTCCGCCTCCCCCTCCCCGTCCTCCTCCCCCGGACCCCGCCGGCCGGGTCGGCGCCGGGGCCCCGGACGTGCGCGCGCGCGCGCCCCCGCGCGTGTGCGCGCGCCCCCGCCAGCCTCGGACCCGCGCCCCCGCCCGGCGCAGGACCGCCCCGGGATCCCCGCCCGCGCGCCGCGTCCCACGTCCCCCGCCGCCCGGCCGCCAGCCGCGCTCCCCGCCGCGCTGCGCGAGAAGATGGCGGGGTCGGTGGCCGACAGCGATGCAGCGGTGGTGAGTGCGCACCGGGCGCC
Organism: Antilocapra americana; assembly: GCA_007570785.1. Lineage (NCBI taxonomy): Eukaryota > Metazoa > Chordata > Mammalia > Artiodactyla > Antilocapridae > Antilocapra > Antilocapra americana. Next base: position 12,263,931 of record ML662449.1, on the reverse strand, counting down.
CCCTTCCCGCGGCCCGCACGGCCCTGCCGCTGGCTGCCGCCTGGCGGAGGCCCAGCCCCGCGCCCCCGGCGGGAGAAGGCGCCCCGGTACCTGGTTGCGGGGAGCCGGCTGTGCGCGACCGGAGTTGGGGGAGGGCTGGAGGGGGTGCCCCGCGGGAGGACCGCTGGCTGAGTGGAGGTGTTGGGGGCGGCCTGCGGGTGGGGGTGAGCTACAGCCCACTCCTCGCCGTGCAGCCACCGGCCAGGTGTGAGTGTGCGCGGGTGTGAGTGTGCCCGGCGCGCGCGCCCCGTGTCCGCTCCCCCCCCCCGCCCCCCACGACATCCCGGGGATTCCCCCTTGGAAATGGGTCCTAGCCGGGGGCTCGCGGGAGAAGTTGAGCGCGGCTGCTGCACTCCAGCCACGTCCTAGAAGCCAGGCCTGGGCGACAGGTTCTGGGGGCGTTTGCGGTTGGAGAGGAGCCTGCCCTCCTCCGGAGCGGGGCTCTGGTTCCTCCGTGGGCCTCGACCTTCATTTTGATCTAGATCTGAAGGGTCTGGGGAGCATCAGAGACTTAGCTACCTGATAGCTAAGGACGGGTTTGGCTCCGGGGTTTTCTGCGGGTATTCGGTGGACTGAGCCTATGTTGTGGGAAGGGCTGCTGGATTCCTCCAGATTTGTATAGGTTCTTCCCCGCTGCCGCTAACACCCACCTTCGAAAGCCTTTGGAAAGCCAATCTGTGTGCTTCTATTTTTAGAAACTAGATGATGGGCATTTAAACAACTCCTTGGGCTCTCCAGTTCAAGCCGACGTGTACTTCCCACGACTGGTAAATGATTTTTTCAGTGTCTGCCTGTACCCTCTTGTTTCTAATTGCATTTTCAAATGGGTCAAGTTCTAAGGAACTGAGGGCTTGGCTCTTCTCCAACAGGCTGTAAACTTTGTTTCTGCTCTCATTCTCTACAGATCGTGCCATTTTGTGGGCACATTAAAGGTGGCATGAGACCAGGCAAGAAGGTGTTAGTGATGGGCATTGTAGACCTCAACCCAGAAAGGTAAGGCAGATTCCTTGTCTCCTATGGTGCTGTCAAAAATCTTGGCTTTCTCTGCCCACCCAAGCCAAATGAAAAATATGGAGACAGAGATTGGAGGAAATAAAAGGGTGGCATTAACCCTTAGCCAGAGGAGGGGAGACGTAGCAGGCTGGAGCCTCAAGAACTGTGCGCCCCTTCCATGAAGAATCAGGGTGGGAGTGATTATATAGATGAGGGGGTCCGTGATGGGGAACAAAGGTATGAAGGTCTTGTATTCTTCTTCCTTTTGGATCATTTCGAAAACAGCCATAGACTGGCCATCAGGTAGCCCAGTAGTTGGGTCCATTGTCTTGCATGAATTATACTGTGGCCTCCTTTCTGTAATGCAAGAAGAAAGGAAAAGAACTGTGAGGGGTCGTCTGCAAAGAGAATGCTGTAAAGGTGAGCCCCAAATAGAATGTGATCAGCATATCAGGTTAGTCTTGATTACCTGCTACAGATCAGGAACAGTTAAAGTGAAAAAAAGAGCTCAGAAAAGGGCAAGAGAAAAAACAAAACAACTTTTTCCTCTTTTTTCACTACAACACTTATACTCTCCAGCAGTTACGAGGTCCTGCTCACTCTTGTTGTGGCTCTCTGCTGCTCTTCTGACCCGTGGCCAGTGTTACTGGTTGCAAGTGCCAAGAAAGTACTATGTTCCCATGAAAAGAATGTGTATGAATCTCAGCGGTCATTTCTCTAGACAGCTATTTATATCAGAGATTATAAATATAGACCCACGTCATTTTCTCTTTGACCCATAGGGAGGCCAAAGGACTTTTTTTTTTTAATGTTTTTCAAACATAGTGCTTGGAGTAAGAACCATCAATATAAATGAGAACCAAACTACAAGATATTGTTTCCCTTTGTCAGTTTCCCCTGGCTATTTTTGAGTCTTCTGAAATGGATTAAAACACAGATGTGTGGGTAGCTTGGGGTATCTGAAATGTCTACAGTTAGTTATTTTCATCTCTATCCAAGTTTTCTCCAGGGCGACCTCCTGTGTGTAACAAACTGGTTTGATTCTAATTCTACTTCTCCATAGTCTATCACACCCCCACCCCTGTCCTGTGAAGAGTGGTGGCCCATTAAAAGCTGACAAATCCAGAGAGAAAGAAGGAAATGGGAGTGTGGGTCTTTGTTAAATGTTATTTTGCTCAACTGTGAATAAATGAGATGATTTTCTTTCCAGCTTTGCCATCAGCTTGACCTGTGGTGATTCAGAAGATCCTCCCGCCGATGTGGCAATTGAACTCAAAGCAGTGTTCACAGACCGGCAGCTACTCAGAAATTCTTGTATATCTGGGGAAAGGGGTGAAGAACAATCAGCGATCCCTTACTTCCCATTCATCCCAGACCAGCCATTCAGGGTGAGTACCTCGAGTGCTTCAGCTCCAGCCATTGGCAGGATGGTGATATTCTCATCTAAGATGTGCCAAGAGTGCTTCAAGCGGCCAGAATTTTTGCATGTCCAGGAAATTTGTCACCTGATGGTGAAAGAAAGAAAAACGATCAAAAGAGCTCTGTTTGCTGATATGAATTAACAGTCAGTAGTAGCTCTTGGTTCTGTTTAGCCAATACATGTAGATAAACCCATATTTACATGTCTAGATTGTTAAGAATAAATACTTCTCTGTGTAGTAATCAATATAGTACTAGGCATTTAATAGATAATTGTCCTAAGATAACTATTTAATTAATATTAATAAATACCTAGAGTTTCTTTATGTTTTTTCAACCTTTAAGTAGTACCAGACCATAGCAGTTATACCTTCTTAAAGAATAGAGTGATTATTATTTTATTTTCTCTTGTTCGCTTTGCAAATGAGGACTAGCCCTGTCGTTGCTCCCCTGGGCTTCTCTGGTGGCTCAGATGGTAAAGACTCTGACTGCAATGCAAAAAACCCAGGTTCCCTAGGTGGGGAAGATCCTCTGGAGGAGGGCATGGCAACCCACTCCAGTTTTTGCCTGGAGAATTCCATGGACAGAGGAACCTAGCAGGCTATAGTCCATGGGGTCATAAAGAGTCAGACATGACTGAGTGACTAATGTTGGGTTAAGCAGCCTCAGTCTACTTCATTGTCACAGGCTGTGTGTGGCTGATACATTTCTTCCCTTGGACTGGGATGAATATAGATTTGCTCCCCACTATCTGTCAGGCAGTAAGCACAGCCCAAACCTCCATTCCCATCAAATAGCACTAGCCATACCTTCCTCTATGAAGGGCAATGCCAAGTAGAAGATGCAAGTCAGTAATGTGTTAGAAAAGAATTTACTGACATGTCAGACCTGGTGGTGAAGTGTCTGCATTGTACTTTGTTGTGTTTAGTTGCTTCAGTCGTGTCTGATTCTTTGCAACCCTACAGACTGTAGCCTGCCAGGCTCCTCTGTGCGTGGATTCTCCAGGCAAGAATACTGGAGTGGACTGCCATGCCTTCCTCCAGGGGATCTTCCCCACCCAGGAATTGAATCCATGTCTCTTGCATCTCCTGCATGGGCAGATGAGTTCTGTACCGCTAAGCTACCGGGGAAGCCCTACACTTTCTTAACATACGTCATAATAATGACGACTTGGTTAAAAGCTCCCTGTTTCGTATATAGTTCTAACAAACCAGAACTACCCTTAACCTGTTGCTCCTCATCTAGAAATGTACAAGGGCCTGTACATAAGTCATAATTTTTCTTCCCATCTTGCAGTCTTGGGGGGAAAGAAGAATCTATGACATTCACATCAGTGATAGACTAGAGACTAATTGCCTTTCTAGCATAGCCTGGGGAAGGCACCCCTACCCTTCTCCAGAATGATAATGACCCTGAGGCTCCCCTGAACTGTGACAGTTGCTTAATGGTGACTCAATGCAGAGCTCATGAGTGTGAGTAACCAAAGCTTCTGCCCAGTGGAATAATGCTCCCCAACAACAAAATTGAGATAGAATAAGCCCTTTCTGGTGACATAATTTTAGTAATAATATGCATTAAATGTGACTAATATCACATATGGAGTCTCTTCTTACATGATGAATACAAATGCTTTTAATAAATATGTAGTGCAAAACCAGTGATTAAACTCTATGGTGAATTCCTTAAGTTAGAAAAAAGAGGAAGAAAAAGCTTTTACCGGATGGAATCAATATTTTTGTTTGGCTTAACAAAGCCTTGTTAATTAGACGTCCTTGGTCCAATGGTAATTACTGTGTATCCTTCTCTGCTTAGTGTTTATCTTGTTTGAGTGTCTAGACTGTTATTACATGCTCCTAAGGGGTACCTACTTTGCCTTGTGAGGGGCTTCTCTGAAGGTGGGATAGAATTGTTCAGGGGATGAGGATTAAGGCATTAAGTGCCATGTAGATAAATCTGTACCACTTTATATCACTTCCTGGCATGCAATGAGAAGGGAGAAATAGTAAGGCAATTTTAAATCCTTCAAGGACATTGAATAGTGTAGAGCAATACCTCCCAAAGTGTGTCCCTCATTCTAGCAACACCAGCATCATCTTGCAGCTTGGTGGAAAAGCACATTCTTAGACCTTACCCTTGACCTGCCACTGCTGCTGCTAAGTCGCTTCAGTCATGTCCGACTCTGTGGGACCCCAGAGACGGCAGCCCACCAGACTCCCCCGTCCCTGGGATTGTCCAGGCGAGGACCCTTGACCTACTAAATGAAAATTTGAGGGGGTGGAGCCCAGCAGTCTGTCCTGTAGTCTTCTCTCTGATCCCAGTGCACTCTAGAGTTTGAGAACTACTAAAGATGTTGCCTTTCTCTAAAATGAGGTGTTTGTTCATTTTTCCCAGCAGAGTTCATTGAAATTATAAACTGAGGGTTTTATTTTGTTTCTTCCAGGTGGAAATCCTTTGTGAGCACCCCCGTTTTAGAGTGTTTGTGGATGGACACCAACTTTTTGATTTTTACCACCGCATTCAAACGTTATCTGCAATCGACACCATAAAGATCAATGGAGACCTCCAGATCACTAAGCTTGGCTGATGTTTAAACCATGTCTGTTTCAAAGAGCATCAGGTGCCACAACTGCCTGACTGTTGATCTGGAAGAAGTGTCCTAGAAGGTCTAAAGACTTAAAAAGAAAACAAAAGGGCAGACTCACTGTCTCTTCTTTCTGTGCAGTTTAAACCCAAAATGACTTCAACGGTGGTTTGCCCTTAGGAAGCTATCGGAACTAAGACACCAAGCCATTATTCCCAGAACAAAGTAATACGTTTATGCTGGATTTTATTCAGACTAAACTGAGATGAATTTGTGACGATTTGTGATTTGGTAATAAGTTATTCATCTTTTCAAAGCAAGGTGATATTTAGAACAAAAGTGCTAAAGACTAAAACAACACCAACAAAGACGGTACACAGAAATCAACTCATTTCTGCACTGACATGGAATTGTGTAGCACAACCAACATTTTAGTCAGGGTATTTAACATAGAATGTAGGTTGTTCAAGGTTTTTTTGTTTTTTGTTTTTTTCTTTTTGCACAGCATAATGTTAACTCAGATTTTTTTAAGCTTTCTTGTAGTTATTTATTTCTACTCAGTGTATGTGTTAGAGATGATTAATGTCTCAAGAACAGCTTGTTATGAACTTTTGAATGTACAATTATCTTAGGTCTGAGTGGGGAAATTATCTATTACAGTCATGAGAAAGGTGAGTTTCTACCTTAAAGAGTTGAGTCTTATCCTCCTACCCCTGAACTTAGGATCTCTTGATATAAATTGCTGTAAGTGCTTTTGGGAAAACTTTGCAACAGTTCGGTAAGACTGCTTTTCAAGTTATTGATGATTATGTAAAATTCTACTTACATTGCTTTTTCTCCATACTGTGAAATTTGCACAGTATTGGCTTCCTTAAGACTAACTATTTTTCACTGGATCTACATAATAGTTCATCAAGTTGTTATAAAGCTAATTGAAAACACATTAAGAGGTGATTGCATTGATAGTTTTTAAAATGGACTATTATATACATTTTTAAAGGTACAGTGTGAAAATGATTTGGGAATGCAATGGAAAGCAGAAGCAAATGGCCCCAAATAACTTACTTGGAAATAATTTATATCAACTTAAGCTGTTAGCTCATTGTATCAACTTTGTTATGTGACCCTCACCAATCCCTAAGCAATGCCTTTGGAGCTTCAGAGTAGAAGATGCTTCCTACTGTGTGGGCTCTGCTGAGATAGTACGATAAGACAAGATCCAACCTAGCAAATGATCCAGTTAGTTTATCTGAAAAGTTAACTCCCAGGACTCTAGGTCTTCGAGTCCAGCCAATAGTGTGAATGCTCTAATGAAGCTCTAGGAGTTTTCCTTGTACTTGTGGAACTGATTAGACAGCAGAGCGTCTCCAAAGCCTGCAGTGATACACATGTCACTGCAAGGCAAGGGATGGTTGGAGTCCTGGGTACTGGATTTCATAAAGTGCATTGGCCTTGGAGAGAAGGACCCTTGGCATTGCTCTGGTCAGCTAGTTGGGGGGTAAGGGGGTGCTGGGGTGGGGGAGTATTTATATATAATTTAGGTTTTATTTGTACAGCATACTGCGTCTTGTTATGACACGTCCTTGTCCTGCTTTGCTTTTGAGTTTTTTTACACAACATGCAGAGACACTGAAGTGGTCACATCATTTTCACGTGTCAAGAATGTAGACAGTGTTTCAGTACCAAAGTTTAAGGAAAAGCAAACTAAAATCATGAATTTTTTTTATAGGTGATATATTTGGGTTATCCTCAGCTTTGAAACTGTTTAGCACAGTTCCGTTGTGTTATGTAAGAAGATGCTTTATCCAACAAGACTGGCTGAGCATTGAAAAGCTTTATGTCCCAGCTGACTTAACCAGCCACATTCAGCCAGGATGGCTGTGCTCTGGCTCTCAGTATTTTGGAGCCTGTGACTAACCTTGTGCAGCCACCAGATTTTGTAAAGTGTTTGTAGAGAGACCTAGGGGGCACCCTGAAATATATTGGTAGGGGTTTTGATTCTCCTTGTGATAGAAGACACCCCCCACACACAGGAGGTTTCTTTTGAGTTGGCATCCATTCCCACCCACTGCATAATTCAGCAGAAACTAGAGGAGTTGGGGGTGTAACTGTTGGAACTGACACTGTTCTCTCTACCTATCAGCTAACTGGTTAGCAGCCAAGCCCTTAGGCAGCTTAGTGTAAAGATACACTGTTAACCCTTCATTGTTCTGTGGGGTCAGTGAGAACCTCTTGGTTAAGCTTAATGAAATTTATCTGAAGGATGTGATGGTCTGATTCAGGTATAATTAAGTTAGCGGGGGGCTAGTCCAGCTGTATTAATCATTAGCTGTAAACTGGAAACTGTTCACATCCTCTCATCAGCATGTGAGGTCTAAGGTGGGAATTCAGGTGAAAAGTGCAATTTTAAGCTTCACAGGAAAGCATTTGAGTGTGTAAGGTGTTATTTCTGACCAGAGCCCTAATTCTGCAATATGACCAAAACCAAGGAACATAAATAACAATCAGGCTCTGGGGGAATAATAGGCAGGCTTTAGACAATCTGTTCATTTCTGGATCAAAATTGGAGTGAATGTATGTATCTACTTAATAGAAGTGACTTCTACTTTCTGGGCTATCCCAAAATTGTCTTAATTTCTTTTTTAATTTGAAACCCCATTTCAAATCATGCCAACCTTAGTTCAAAACCTCCGAAGGGATCATTCTTAGAATTGTTGATGATTCGTTAAAATGGCAAATCCTTTCATTTGTATTAAAAAGAAGATATCCAAAAAGAGGGAGAGAGCTCTTTTGCCTTGAGAGAAACACCCTTGGCATTTTCCAGCTATATTATTAATGTAGAAATAATGTTCCTATGATGACATATTTTCAAAGAAACACTTTCTTATTTACTGCGTGGTGTAAAATATTGCTAAATGTGTTTTAGCGTTATGATGTCACTGCTGAAAGTTATTTGCACTATAATAAAGGAATTTTCTACAAAATGGTTTCCAGTTTATAAGGTGCTAAATTTGGTACCAGGTGTGATGTACTTGGGCTGGCTCAGTGGTAAAGAATCCTCCTGCCAATGTAGGAGACACAGGAGACTCAGATTCAATCCCCGGGTCGGGAAGATCCCCTGGGAAAGGAACTGGCAACCTACTCCAGTATTCTTGCTTGGAAAATCCCATGGGTAGAGGAGCCTGGCAGGCTGTAGTCCATGGAGTTGCAAAGAGTTGGATGGGACTAAGCACACAGCACATGATGCACTTAGCATGGACCATCTGGTGGCACAATCCTCCCTCACTTTCACACACTTGCTCCAAGACCACTTGTTTATGTGTTGCCCACATTAATAAACTGGTCAAGGGAAGGAAAGTGAGGGGACCTCAGATCTAATGAGTTGTGTGTGCAATGGGTTATTTTAAAATACAATTTGCATATGGTAAATTCATATTTTTCTTGATGTGCAGTTTTGTGAATTTTAATACATGAATGGATTCACATAGCAATCACCTCAAACAGGATACAGAATCATTCCATCGCCCCCCCAAGCCCCCTTGTGCTATCACTTCATGGTTAAATGTGACCCCCACTCCCAGGCCTAATCAGCTTAACAACTGACCCATTCCACCTGCCTATAGTTTTGCCTTTCCCTGAATGTCATATAAAGAGAATCATATAATCCTTTGGGATTGGTTTCTTGCATAATGTATTTGAGGTTCATACTGTGTGTATAAAGTTTTTCCTTTTTATTGCTGAGTAGTATTCCATTGTGTGGATGGACCAGGTACTTGATCCATTCACCTGTTAAGGATGTAGTGGGTTCTTAATAAATTATTAATATAGTCTTATTAGCACAGTGTATATACAAAAGCAAGATTGTATATACAACCTTTCCTGTGGTTTGAATGATTAACAAGGAAACTTGATCCCTTAGCTATTATGACTACAAATAAAACTGGCTTATAGAAGTTTGCCTAGCTTTAGTTATGGGTGGTTTTGGAAAGATAGTTTACTCAATATGCTGGATTTAGGGTACCTACTTATACCTTGGTTGGTTTTACTAATTCCTTCCTTTATTTTTATTTTTTAAGGAAGCAAAGCTGTGAGGCTGGTCTTTGTCACAGTTTTTGCAGTGAAGTATAGGCAGGGAAGGGCTTCCCAGTTGTCGCTAGTGGTAAAGAACCGTCCTGCCTATGCAGGAGATATAAAAAGACTGAGTTCGATCCCTAGATTGGGAAGATCCCTTGGAGGAGGGCATGGCAACTCACTCCAGTAGTCTTGCCAGGAAAATTCCGTGGACAGAGGAGCCTGGCAGGCTACAGTCCATGAGGTCACAAAAAGTCAGACACGGCTGAAGCGACTTGGCATGCACATACTTAAGCAGGGAAAGCCCTGTCAAAGTGGGAACAATTTGGTGAGGCTGCTGGGCAGAGATAGGAGAGCTTCCTCTGCCATGGGATACAACAGTATCCTTGTTTTATGACAGCATTTTGATTAGTCTGGAAGATATTTATAACTGGAGTCTCTGAGTGCCACAGACACTGAAGGACCTTTATTCATTCAGCAGGTATTTATTGAGCTCTGTCAATTGCTGTTCTAGATACTTGAACACATCAATGAATAAAACAGACCCTGGTGCTTTTAAACTTCAGTATGTTGAAGAATCACCCAAGAAGCCTCTTTAGGGGGTAAAAATCCATTCTCACCCTGGAAAATTATGTTTCAGTGGGTCTGGAGTAGGTCTCAGGAGTCTGTATTTTTAAAAAACATCCTTGATAGTGTCAGTGGTCCCAGGTCCCAAATTAAGCATCTCTGCCTTTGGGAATTCCATAAACATTCAATGAATCAAGCTGTTGAGTTATGCCAGGCTGTGGGATTCTGATCTGTGGGTATCTTTCTGTGAAAACTTCAACACTGGGGCATGCTGCCCTGCCAAAAAACCAGTGCGCAACTTTCAGTGTAACTTTACAATGATGTCTTTCCCCCGCCGGCCCCCCACCCCTGATTTAACCTTCCTCATTCCGACCCCTCCTTCACTATAAACACTGTAGGGAAGGAAGTGTCTTTCAGCCGAGTTGTGTAAGAACCCTCCTTATTGGGGTGGCTTTAGGACCTCACTAGAACCCTCTGTGTGTTAGTCGCTCAGTCATGTCCGACTCTTTGTGACTCCATGGAGCCTGCCAGGCTCTTCTGGCCATGGAATTTTCCAGGCAAGAATAGCGGAATAGTTAGCCATTCCATTCTGCAGGGGATCTTCCAGACCCAGGGATCAACCCTAGGTCTCCTGTATTGCAGGCAGACTCTTTAACGTCTGAGCCACCAAAGGACCCTGACACCTGTTTTAAGTAGCAAGTGCTCTGAGAAAGATTAAAGTTCTAGGGGAAGCTTACCTCATTTCTTGGTAAACATTTCAATTAATTATTCATTTGCAGAATTGCCAGGGTGGGGCCCAATTTTTCTATAATATAAATATACAAGGCTTGTAACTTGTAAAGAGGGTAGAGGGCAAGTGGTAATGGCCCCGCTGAGCTGTTCACAGCATTTTGGAAATAAATTTCAAGTCTCCCTTTCACAAACAGCAGCTGAGCTTGTACCCAGTAATGCATGCCTAACTTGTTTCCTGATCACTGTGTTAATTTCACAATGAATTTTTTTTTTTTAAGTCTCTTGCAAAAGGCAAAGAACTGCTTTGGAAAGCATATATTTCATCATGAACTTACATAGGTATATACAAGGTGCCGAAACAATCCTCAACTTGGAGAAAAAAGGGGAAGAAATAGCCACTGATGCTTTCTCTTGCTTTGATACACCCTTCCATCTCCCAGGGAAAGATGGTGACGAGGTGAGCAAACACAGAAGGGAAGCAGGCTTTGTTGTTCGAGAGGACAACACAGACAATTCTAAATAATAGGCTCTGGCAGTGGCAAGCCAGCCAGAGACCTTGGGGATGATGGGCCTTCCAAAGCTTTCATGAGTAAGAACAATAAGAAACATTTGCCATTAACTCCAGCACCTCCCTTTCTGTCAGTATTCTGTCATTAATTCTGAAAAGACAGATGCAAATGATCAAAGCTTACCTGAACAATTAAGTCTGGGAATGGGAAGAAGAGAAGCAGCGAGGCTGTGATGAGGGTGAGAAATAAGAGCCATCTGGACCTCAGGGATATATATTGTGTGTGTTCAGACGGGCACTTTAAATCTCCGGTCTTAATTTGCCTCCCATTGGAAATGGAAATAATGACACTTGTGACAGTATGTTTTGAGAGCCAGCAGTGACAGCGGGTGTAAGCATTTCTTACAGCTGATAAGGCCAGAGTTAAAATAATCATGATACCAATTTCTGTAAGAATCGTGCATGATTTTGTAAGAAACAGTACTAAAAGTGTTAATCCTTGAAACTGTGTCTAATCCACTGGAACATGTTTCTCATATCATTTCATTGAAGCCTGTTTTATTTAAAATCTAGCCAAAATTAGCAGTGTATTAGGCAATGTGTAGAATGATGTCTGTAAAATGTACTCAGGGATTTTTTTTTTTTTACTTTGAATTATTACAGCTGTTCCAACATTAGAAAGCATGGGTTTCTCCTAATGCAATAAAAATCCTTTAGTTCCGTATAAAATTATTTTAATGCTATGAAAGGTGAACAAGGAAGAAATATAAAACATAATGAGATATGACTTAAAAGAAATATTTTTTTAAATGAGAGTCTTCCTAGAATCCTGTGGTCTATTATTCTAAGATTCTAATTAACCATTCATTTAGCCCTCAATTTTTTAAAAAACACACACATGTACGGACACAAGATCAGTCTCTTTGAGGAAGTTAGAAATAGATGCTGTTTTTTTTTGGTAAGGCTTTGATTAACATCAAATATTGGGATTACCTCATAGTTTGAGGTTTTTAAGGCAACTAACATTATCTTTGCTTTTACAAATGTCAGTTCCTGACTTGGGAATCCCCTTGCCATCCTCAACTTCAAAATTAAGTAAATACTTTAAAAAATTCAGCTTGCTAAGTTGAAAGGGCAAATCCTGGCCTTTTCATATAGTTGCTGCTCTTACAGCATGTGTGTAGAGTTAGTTTGTATCCTGAGAGAATCACTCATAACTGATGAAGCTACATAGAAACAGAGCACTTTCATATGAAGGCACTGTGTTAGTCAGTGTGGGTTATAAAAAGATAAAGACCTATGCCATCTGCCCTTGAAGAATTTATGATCTCACTGAAAGACAAGTCAGGTACCTATGAAATAGAACATAAGGATGACTGTCAATATATAGAGCCAGACTGAATGGGCAGAGAAGTGCATATGACAGGAGTTCCCAGGAACACAATCTGTCCACTAGGCTGACCCAGGAGGGCATCTGGGCCTAAAGGACCTTAGCTGGGCTTCCAGCGGCCTGAATGTCCCTTGCTCTCTCTGTAACACCCAAACACCACAGTATATAGACCAAGTTCAGGTTCAATCTGAGGGACTAATGTTGTGTTTTCCGGGACTCAGTGTTGTAGTTGAGATTATGGCCTTCCAAAGGAGGAGTTCAAGGAGAAACCTGGTATTCTTTAATTACAAAACATATGAGTCTCTAGGGGAGAGCAGACCGTTTCTCTAATGATGCCCACAGCAAAGAAAGGATGACCCGGACTTCCCTGGTGGCCCAGGGGTTCAAACTCCACACTCCCATTGCTGAGGGCATGGGTTCCATCCCTGGTAAGGGAACTAAGACCCATATGCCCCACATCAATACCAAAAAAAAAAAAAAGAAAGAAAGAAAATGACATCCTCATGGAATGTGTGTGGGGAAATTGTATTGTAAATGTTCAACTTCACCTCCACACATTCGGCACCAAAACACAAAACAAAACAAAAAGCACAATATAGAGAAAAAGAACCCTTAACCACTATGGGCAATTCCACCTGTCCTCCCATTGAAGGAGCAGAGGGCCTGAGAATGCACATGTAATTCTGGTGCTTCTGTCTCCTGCATCTCTCACAGTTAAGCTCTCTGGCTCCCTACAGTGTCACACCAGCGTGCAGAGAGATCTTTGATCTTTCTCGTGCTTGCTCCTAACTGCAAATCACATCTTTCTGGTGCTCAGCCAAAGAAATAAAGATCTGCTCTATCGCTGGGTGAAAAATTGTGGTCTTGAATTCACTGAGAGCTCATCTCCCAACTGATCTCTTCCTAAGGGACTTTTCAAGGGAAAATTTGACATGAAGCTGTTTTTGCCTTATATGCTGACTTTCGCGCCTAACCCATGTGTGAGACAGACTTCTGTTTATCTTGAGTGAATAGTTTTCTTGTGTATACATAATGGCCAACTCTTTGATAGCAGAATCCATTTTTTCAGTTCTGGCTCTAGACCCAAGGCTGTTCAATAAAACTGTGGTGTTGGGGAAGTTCTATCTGCTAATATAATTTACACAGTCCAATATGGTGTCCACTAGCCACATGGATCTGTTAAGCACTTCACATGTGGCTAATGCCACTGAGGAACTAAATTTTATTGAATTTTCATTAACTTAACTTTTTGTACGTGTGCTTGTGCATGTATGTGTGACACATGGGCTTTGTTGCTCCATAGCATGTAGGATCTTAGTTCCCCAGACCAGGGATTGAACCCACATCCCCTCCAATGCAAGACGGATTCTTAATCACTGGCCCACCAGGGAAGTCCCTCATTAACCTAACTTTAAATAACCAAATGTAGCTCATGGCTACCATATTGGACATTGCAGGTCTAGACCATCAGACCCTGCTGGGCTTATGTTTGGTCTCAGTCCTCAGGGAATATTATAGGTAGCAGAAGTTCCTATTTGAACCTAAGCCATGTTCACTCTCAAGTTCAGGAAAGTCTAGACACTTTCTGAAGGCTAGTGGAGAAGTGGAGGCCTTTTCATAGAAGAGACCAAGACGCCCATGGGAAAGAACTTACCCCAGGGGAAACAAAAAAATAATCCACAAGGTGGTTTGTTCCAGGAAGACAGGCAAGCTTCAGAAGAAAGTGGCAACTAGGCGGTCAGATCTGTGTTGTCACTCACACTGTCCCAGGTCCAGCGCAATGGAGCCATTCCTGAATCTGAGAACAAGGGGCTGCAACCCACACTCTGCTGTCCGTAAGCCTCGCTCCCCAGAGCATTGAAGAACAAGGAAGTGATGGGGCAGGAAGCATGCTGCCAACATTTCTGAGCTGCTCCTGAGTGCCAGGCATGGTGCCAGGTGCCGCCAGGGCTGACAGCTGCTGCAGCACCTGCCTGAGCCCTGCCTTTAGCAACTTCTGCACAGTTGTCAGCAGGGCACCGATGCCACCGATGAGCATCGAGAGCACAGCCCCCACAGCACTGGGAATTGCCACGATGATCTGAAGCGTTTATTTTTTTTTATGATTAACACCACTGCATTTATGTATTTATTTATTGTTACTGTAAGTGGCTGGTCTCATGTGAACAGTCTGGGGTTCACCTGAAGCTATTCTTAAAAGCAGGCATATTCTCCCCTGTCCTCCTTGTCATATCCTCAAAGACAAGAGATTTTACTGGCCAAGAATGGCCAGTGGGAGAAAGAGCATTTTACCACACTTTACATGAGAAACAAAAGAATAAAAATCCTCACTAGAGACTTTTTCTCCCCAAGTCGCTCTCTAGCTTCGAGCCTTCTCCAACCCTCTCCTTGGTAGCTTCTTAAATCTCCCTAATTCCTTTCCTAATGCAGAGCTATTTGACCTGTACCAACTTTCCGAGCGGGCTTCTTAAAGCACTCACCTAGCAGAAGGTCACTTTCTCCATAGGCGAGATTCATTCCCTCAGAAAAATAAGAATTCTCCATCATTTCAATTTCTAGTTTCTTTAATACCCTGTGTCATTTCCAGAAGAACTCAAGGCAGCCAAAAATGAGGCCAGTAAGAGGAGAATGCCAGAACCTTCTGGTTCTGTCTTCCTCAGGTTTAATGTCGCCTCTTCAACTTTCCCAACAACTTAATTTTAAAGAAGGTGCCTCCTCTCTCTCTCAATGTTCCTTCACCTGTTTGTCTGCTTGCTTAACGTTCATCTCTCCTGCTAAATGATCATTTCCATCAGGGCAGTACCATGCTGATCATGTTCACTACCACACCCTAAGCATGTGGCATGGGGCTTGTCACAATAAATAATGAATGGATGTTTGTCAAATGAATGAATGGTCGACAAATGCAGTATTGGTTATTCAAATTATCCCAAAATGTACAAGCTTACGATGACAACGATCATTTATTATCTCACACAGGAATCTAGGCACAGCTTTGCTGGGTAATTCTAACTCAGGGCCTCTTATGATGTGACAGTTACACGATCTTCCAGTGCTGCAGTCATCTGAAGGCTTGACTGGTCCTCCATAAAGTGCGCCTTCTTTGTATTTGGCAACAGGTTTTTAGGGGACCAACTTCTCTCCACTCAGAGGTACCGTGCAAAGGAAAAAAAGCATTAGGAAAGAGATTGGCATTCAAATCCTGCTGCTTACCAGCTCCATGATCTCTTTGTGTAAGTCTTGACAAGTCTGAACTCTTTTTTTTTTTTTTTTATCATTCCTCATTTTTCTCTTCTATAATAGGGGCTTGCACGACTCTTCTTTGCAAGACAGCTGTAAGGCTGAAGCAAAAGGAGGTCCATAATACACCGAGCATAGCACCTGGTGTGTAATAAGAGCTTGATAAGTGGTGGCTGTTAGAGTGATGACTCCCTCACCTGATCCTTTGTATTCTGGACCTCAGCTTAGCGGTTCTGGTACCTCCTGGGTGGTAGAGTTGGCGAGGTTCTCGCATTGCTGATGAGAAAAACAAGTCCAGAGTGCTTCAGTGCTTGTCCACAGTGTGGCTTTGCTCCTCACTGTTTGTCGGGATCCTGGGCAGGACTCTCTGAGGAGACTCGGTGATCATCAGCTCAGGAAGGGTGACAAGTGGCCGGAGACAGTGGTGTCCCATCTCAGCTCCCC
Source organism: Antilocapra americana (assembly GCA_007570785.1). Lineage (NCBI taxonomy): Eukaryota > Metazoa > Chordata > Mammalia > Artiodactyla > Antilocapridae > Antilocapra > Antilocapra americana. Next base: position 12,247,947 of record ML662449.1, on the reverse strand, counting down.
CAGGCCAGTCTTGAGGGGGAGCTGGGACTCTGGTTAACATCTCGGCTGAGTCTTCAGGGGAGGTTCCTATGCCTGACCCTCCTCCCTGCGCTGGGTCACAGGGATTAATTAGCGGCTGGTAAACTAGCAATGACAGAGCATCCTTATTCCAACAAGCAACCCGAGCGCCTCCAACAGCTACAGGCAGATGGAAAACGACCACTTAGGCCTTAATGAGCTTGCTCAGCAGTAATTCGGGAGAGTCCTAAGAGCCTTAGCAGTCATCTAATCTTGTAGTTACTGTTGTTGTTTGGGTTTTCTAGGTTTATTTTGGCTTTTGTTTGTTATGGGGTTTGGGGGTAGGGGGATGTTTGTTTGTTTAAGATTTTCCTCACTGAGCAGACTCCTGCTTTGATTACTCAGCCAGGCTGTCACATCCTACTTCTTGGGTAGATTTTCAGTCATTTGCAGATGTGAGATTATGAGACTGTGTTTGCATCTGCCTGTTTTCTAACTGCCTTCAGTTCACCTGTGTGGCTTTCATCTTTAACCCAAAGAGCACACACTTCTTTTTTGAATCCAACCTAGAACCTATGACAACCCACTCAGGGCACTAGAGGAGAAAGGGGCCAGACTTTCTCTTTTCCAAAAAAAGTAACTCCCTGGTTAAGCGAAGAAAATCATTAGACACTTTTTAGGTCAGCAGGGTCAGGTGGAGTGCCCTACACAGGTTTTGATGAACACCTCTGTATGTGAAACACCGCCGTGAAATTTAAAGTTAGTTTGTGTTCACAGTGCAATAGGCTCAAAGTCCACTTCACCTCACCCATGACCAAACACAGGGAAAATTCCTACTTATGCATGAATTTGTACAAACAGACAAGCAAGTTCTGGGTGGCTACTTGTTTGCAGTGAGTGGTGGCCACCACAAGGTCAGGCTCCAGAGCATCCAGGCTGTGCTGTTCCCCGCAGGAGAGTTATACTCTGGAAGTGCGGCCCCACCTCTAGAAGACACTTGAGAAGAATTCAAAGAAAATGTCTGGAAGGATAGCATATTGATCCTGCGGGAGTGGGACCTGGAAGGCTAGGTCTAAGGTGAGACAGGGAACTGACAGGAGGCATACATCATTCAGTGATCTGATATTGTCATTTTTTTAAAACTAAGGTCCAGGAAGATGAAGTCAACTGCTTAAAATCACAGTTTGCCATAGACCTGCCTCCTAGGCTAGGACATACGGCAGGAGAAAAGCCAGGAGCAGGAGGAGGCAGCATTAGAAGTGGAGGTGAGATGGGAGTTTCTGGGGCTGATTGAGAGGCACTGAAATGCAGGGAGCTGGGTACTCCATGTACTTCACATGTTTTCCAGGGATTATCCCAGCTTAGTGAGTAATGAAGGCAACTCTCTGATAAATTGAATTTTGCTTCAAGGGTAAGGAAAATATGATGCAGAAACAGAGAAGGGCCTATTCAATTAAGTTGGAGGCCCAAAAAGAGAAGGACTGAGATGATGCCCTATCAGATGACTTTGGGATGCTGCATGTAGATAGAGTAGTCTGCCGGAAGCATGGCAGGCAGTTCAGGCCCACAGAGATGCTTCCAGCAGAAAGTCTGTTGAAAGAGAATAGAGGTAAACTCATCATCACAGGGTCTCAAGAATCGGACACAACTTGGCAACTAAAACCACCACCAACTTGGTACTTAAAGTGACAGTGAAAGTGTTAGTCATGTCTGACTCTTTGTGACCCCATGGACTATAGCCCACCAGGCTCCTCTTTCCATGGGATTTTCCAGGCAAGAATACTGGATTCAGTAGCCATTCCCTTCTCCAGGGGATCTGCCTAACCCAGGGATCAAATCCGTGTCTCTTGCATTGCAGGCGGATTCTTTACCATCTGAGCCATCAGGGAAGCCCAATGGTATTTAAGAATGGCATAATTATCCAAAGACAAGTGCCAAAGGCTAACTCTGCCAGGTGCCCTGCCACCCACTTTCCTATCAGCCACTGGCTCTCAGCGATGGGACTCTCCACCTTGTGGACGACTATTCATCCCTATGAAATGAGGAAGGGCAAGGGTCCCTAAGGACCCTCCATGTTAGGCTGGCAAATGGGAATATAGACCCTGAGAGGGATGAGTGGGGACAGTGAGAAGGATGGGGATGCTGGACCTCAAGTTCCCCTAGCCATTGGAGCCACTCCATACCCTTAAGTGGGACACTGAGCAGTCCATGTTGGGGAGGGACAGTGTGTGTGTTTGACTCCTTGGTGGGCAGGAGGCTGAACTAAGGCTGAACTGCAGAGTCAAGCCTGCAACATCTGGAGTATCACTTGGGACGAGGAGGATAGAGAGCAGGCACACTTTCTGTTTCTGCACTTCTCTTCACCACTACATGCCCCAAATGATGAGCTTTTAATAGATCTTCTTCCAATAATAGGCTTCCCTGGTGGCTCAGACAGTAAAGAATTTGCCTGCAATGCGGGAGATCTGGATTAGGAAGATCCCTAGATTAGGAAGATCCCCTAGAGGAGGGCATGGCAACCCACTCCAATATTCTTGCCTGGAGAATCCCCATATACAGAAGAGTCTGACGGGGTCGCAAAGAGTTGGACATGGCTAAACATCTAGGCACCCTTCCAATAACAGCTAATAACATAATGTGGTTTTAAGATCATTGGTGATGAGCCTGGCCATCTAGGGCTTGGCCCAGTCAAGACTTGGGCTCACCTCTATTCCCAGGTGGGAAGGAGCCAAGGGACTGCCTTGTGTGGTCCTTGGACTCATGCTCCACTCACTTGGTCAATGTCATGTTCCTGTAATCATCATATCCTGTGGCCTCTGGCCTCCAAAGGATTCAATTTCTGCTGAAAACACTGTAAAAAGAAATCTCTCTGCTTGTCAAACAACAGTTTGCCCACTTCAGAGGGTGTGATCACTGAGACTTCCTATTTTCTGTTCTTTTTCTGAAGTGCAAAGGGCGGCTGATGGGCCAAGAGGCTGTTCCAGATTAAAGCCCTCCTGACTGGCTTCCCACGGACCTCCCAGGACAACAGCCTCCTGAAGTATCAAGATGCCCAGGCCAGCCTTTCCTGTCAGGAGTCTCACCTGGACAGGAAAAACAGACAGGCTTCCTAAAGGCATTTTATAAAGCAGAATTTTTAAAATTCAGACCTTTGAAAACATACACTCTCAAACAGTGCTGGGAGAAGTGTGCTTTGAAGAGCTTTGTTGGCAAGCCATTTGGCAAAAAGCATCCCAAGTGCATCTGCCATTCGAAATTCCCACTGAAAGTGCGGTTGGGAATTCAACTTCTAGGAAGTTACCCAAGGAATCAGTCTAAGATATGCCTAAAGACTGAGATGCCAGGGAATTCATTACAGCCTATTTAGAACAGGGAAAAAGCTGGAAACAACCTAATGAAGAATAGCTTCAATAAATAAGTGTGATCATAAGATGACTCCTACCTAGACTGTTACTACTAAAATACTGTAAAGTGAAAGAAAGGAGGGAAAAAGTGGGGAGAGGGAGAGGAAGGAAGGAAACAAACAAGATAGTAGGTACAATAAAATCTTATTTTTGTAAAAAATGTATGAAGGACACATTTCAAGGGGATTATGCGTAAATTTTATTGTCTTCCTTTTGTTATTCAATACATTCTAATTTTTCTGCAGGAAACACACAGTCATTCAGTCTTTCAACAAACATGTATTGAGTAACTACTAGGTATCAAGAGCTATGCTAGGCCAGTACTGAAAGAGAAGATTTCTGTACACCAAAACTTTCTGATCTATTGCTACTTGTACAATTTTTTTAAATTAATTATATTATTTAGTACCGTAGAAGACTCTTGAGAGTCCCTTGGACAGCAAGGAGATCAAACCAGTCAGTCCTAAAGGAAACCAATCCTGAATATTCATTGGCAGGATTGGTGCTGAAGCTTGAAGCTCCAATACTTTGGCCACCTCATGCGAAGAGCTGACTCATTGGAAAAGACCCTGATGCTGGGAAAGATTGAGGGTAAGTGGAGAAGGGGATGACAGAGGATGAGATGGTTGGATGGCATCACTGACTCAATGGACATTGAGCAAACTCTGGGAGATAGTGAAGGACAGCGAAGCCTGGCATGCTGCGATTCATGGCATCGCAGAGTCGCACATGACTTAGCAACTGAACAACAACAATAGTAGTAATCATACTACTTAAGTAATTTTCAGCCTAGAGTCCAGGAGTGATTTATACCAGAGGCTCTTCAAACGATTCCCTGGTAGCTCAGCTAATAAATAATCTGCCTGCAATGCAGGAGACTCTGGTTCAATTCCAGGGTCGAGAAGATCCACTGAAGAAGGGTTAGGCTACCCACTCCAGTATTCTTGGGTTTCCCTTAGTGGCTCAGCTGATAAAGAATCTGCCTGCAATGCGAGAGACCTGGGTTCGATCTTGGGTTGGGAAGATCCTCTGGAGAAGGAAACGGCTACCCACTCCAATATTTTGGCCTGGAAAATTTCATGGACTATACAGTCCATGGGGTTACAAAGAGTCAGACATGACAGAGGGATTTTCACTTTCGCTTTCACTTTACAAACCACCCTGGAAATCCATGGCCCTCCTGTCTCTTTCTCCCACATCTTACCCTGCTGGTCATGGCAAAGCAAGCATAAGCTTTGGAAGGGCGGTAGGGAAATCCAGACCTATCTTTGGAGAAGGCTGCATTTTTGGTAAGTATCTGAAAGCAAGACTGATTTGTGTGGGAAGCCGCATATCTGTGGTGAGAGATGGGGCAATGGGATAAACAGCAAGGATGGCTGTGACACCAGCTTTGCTGAGGCATCTAGGTGGCTTTCACAAAGTCAGTAATGTCTCTGTGCCACACTTTTCTTGTGGGAATGTTTGCCTTGCCTGTAGGTCTAATCGGATTAGAAAAAGGAAAACATATCTGCCCTGTCTACCTGCATGGGGAGTTGCCCCAGGATGGCCCAACCTGTGGCCACAGCAGGTTGAACCAGGAGCGGACACCATCCTCACATAGGTCTAATCAGACTTCCTGTCTTGGGATTATATTTTATTTTTTAAAACATTTTATTTTATATTGGAGTAGAGTTGATTAGTAATGTGTTAGTTTCAGTTGTACGACAAAGGGATTCAGTTATACATATACATGGACCTATTCTTTTTCAAATTCTTTTCCTAATTAGATTGTTACAGAATATTGAGCCCAGTTCCCTGTGCTATACAGTAGGTCCTTGTTGGTTATCTATTTTAAATATAGCAGTGTGTACGTGTTGATCCTGAACCTCTCCTGGGATTTTAGAATCAGTACCAGGAGGTTCAGGTTCAGTCTGAATTGATTTTTTGAAAGGAAGAAATGAAAAGCCTCAGTCTCTGGGCTTGGCCATCTTTGAGAAAGGAAGTTGGGCTATAGAAGAACAGAGTAGCTTGTGGGAGAGGCAGAGCTGAGAGACGGTCTTGACTGATTTCCAGTTGCTGAACCCTGGCCTGGCCTGAGACTGAGCTTTCCTTCTATCTTCAGGTCTGAGGAAATGCCCTCATCTTTTATCATAAGTTCCCCAGTTTTGCTCACAGCTATCTTAAATGGTCTCAGCTTCTCAAAACTAAAGGGTTCTAACTAATACCCTTGCTCACAAAGCTGGTATGAAAATCAAATAGACTCATTTTACACAAAACATTTGAGAACTCCTTTAAAAAAACAGACTTAAATTTGCAGTTAAGGCAGGATCACAGGCTCTCATTGTTTTTTTAGCCCCAAATTAAAAAAAATCTCTGCTGATTTCAACCCTATCCTTGCCACAAGTTTAAAAGTACATGTTGCATCCAATTTCTGGGTTTTGGGTGAGGGGAAGGCGGTGGGGAAGGTGTCTGTGACTGAAGGCAACATGATCCTTGGATTCTGTATTACAGTCAGTAACCCTGATTACTCTACCAACAAACTCCCAAGTTCAGCAATTTGCAAAATAAAAAGATAACGCCCACCTCCTGTCCAAGCCCAAGGGTATTGGCAAGGAAGCTCTGCTTAAACCCATTATCTAGGAACCTAGGTTTCTTATACTTTTCTGCTTTTGCCACTTGGCATACCTCCCTTCCAGGGCCACGGTGTCCTCCATGAGTCCTCTGTACCCAGCCATCAGATAAGGGAAGAGCAAGTGAGAACACAGAGATCTCCTGGGACATTTTTAAGGAGCCAGGCCTGAAGATGGAAGACTTTCTTTCTGCTCATATTCCATTATTCAGAGTTTAGTCACATGGCCCTACTTCACTATGAGAGAGGTTGGGAAAATGTAGGCCACCTACAAGTCCACAAGGAAAAGGTAATGCTGTGAGCATCGTAGTCCCTGACTCCATCTTTTAGCCCTTCTTCCCTGACTCCTGTTTGTAGTTGTCTCTGGCCTGCTGTCATGCAGCCAATAATACAGGGACTGGCAAGCAACCTGCCTGTGGGTTATATCCCACCTACAGCCTGCTTTTGTCAATAAAGTTTTTTGGAACACAACCGTGCCTATTTGTTCATTTCTTGTCTTTGGCTGTATTCCTGTGATAACGGCAGTGTTGAATAATTTTGACGAAGACCACAAAGGCTGCAACATCTACTCTCTGAACCTTTACAGAAAACTTTGACAACTTCTACAAAAAATAGGTAAGCATTCCAAATTCCAAAAGAATGTTGTGTTGATCTCTCTAAACTGTGTCTTTTTTTTTTTTCCATTTCCTTGCCCTTGTGGGTCAGTTTGCTGCCCTGGGCAAACCAGTGAATGAGACCACGTGTGGTGAAGAGTTCCATTGTGTTGGCAAGAACTTGAGTCCTCAGTTTTTCTGGGGTCATTGGGACATTTTGGTCATTTTCATAACATTGCTGAAGTTTTCCCTATTTTTAGGCTTAAGGAACCTCTTTCTGAATTTAAGTCTTTGCACTTATTCAACCTCTAAATGAAGTTCCTATATCATCTGGAAGTTTTTATATGCTTTCAGTTAAGAAGAGAAGGGATTAACATGAGTGTGGCCAACCAAAGAATAAGAGCAAGAACAACAAAAAACAGATTATAGGAAGAGCAAAAACTGGAAAAAGAGCTAAGCAATGTTACGATAAGCCTCACAAACAGCAACCCTAACTCTGCTCTTGTAAAATTATCTTATGGTTGTTACTGAAAAAATACCTAACTGCAAAATATGATTTACTGCATAAGTTGTGTTATCTTTATAAATTAAAATATTACATGTCACTTAGGTCATTTTAAATTAACAATAACTAGATGTTGCTTCATTTTCCCTCATTATATATGATGTTATTATACTTTGCTGTATGATTGAGGCCTCTTGGATCCTTTATTTAATGAAGATATTGAGACTTCAAAAGAGCCTGCCTCCGTTCTCAAATGGCCTTTTCTTGCCTGGAGTTTCTGTGATTCACTGTAGTACCATCAACTCCCAGCCACTCTGCCAAGCCCTGCTGTGGCGTTTCTAAGGACACAGGTTTGGTTTCTAAGAGCACCAACACGTCTCGCCTCTCCCAGCACTCAGAATTTCCACCTTCTGGTTTGGGGCTTTGGCCAGAGCCCACGCCCTGTTCGCAGATGTGCCAGGAGCCCAGACCCTCTGGCAGAAGCGCTGTCTTTTCCGCCTGTGGAGTGGCTGGTGGGGCGGTGATGTGGTTGTTGTTCCCCTTCCCCAAGTCACAGGGAGACTCTGGGGTTGGGGCTGGAAGATTTGCAGTCTCTTCCTCTGGGCCTCACCTGAAAGAGAAGTTCTAGGCTATGAAGCTTGTGAGGAACTTTTGTTTTCTGCTTTGTGAGTCTTGTTCACGAATACCCCTTTTGCATGGGTCATTGGGGCATTTGAACACAGAAATTCCAGGGGCTCCAGCTGAGACCAGGGGAAACCTCTCTCTCCTCTGCCCCCTAAAGGGTCTTGCTAGAATGTAAGCTCCATGAAGACAGGTAGTTTTGTCTCTTCATTGATGGATTCTAGAACAGTCCTAATACATATTAGCTGCTCAAGAAATATTTGCTGAATGAATGACTCTTAGACAGATGACTGACCAAATGGCATTTGGGAATGGCTCTGTGTCTGCTTACTGATACTTCTTTTCTCATTTCTTCAACAACAACAACAAAAACAGGTTTTATTTAGGTAGTATGTATAGGTCTTCAGTGCACAATCTGATGAACTTTGCGAACAGATACTCCCTATGCATCCAAGGGCTTCCCAGGTGGCACTAGTGGTAAAGAATCCACCTGCCAATGCAGGGGACATAAGAGACGTGGTTTCAATCCCTGAGTCCGGAAGATCCCTTGGAGAAGTGCATGGCAACCCACTCCAGTATTTTTGCCTGGAGAATCCCAAGGATAGAGGAGCCTGGCAGGCTACAGTCCATAGGGTCACAAGGAGTAAGACACAACTGAAGCAACTTAGGACGCACATACCCATGCAGCCAATGTTCCCATCAAGTTTTATAATATTTCCATCACCACAGAAAAGAACAATGCCTTGTATTAATCAGCTTGGGGTCCAGCCTCACTTTATATAGTCCCCTTTAGAGTTTTCATTTCATTTTATCCTATTATAAGAACTCATGTGAGCCTACACCTACCAAAATATAAGCTCGGTGAGGTTGGGGATACCATGACCTGTCATGGCATGTCTGGAGCCAGATAACTAAATAAACCTTGAAGTAGGCATTCCTGGATAATCCGAAGATAAGTCTTACATCAAAGATGCACTGGGGTGCATGTGACCTATTTCTGAGTGCAGTGCTGGTTGTAGAGCACAGACAGAAGATATAGGGTGGAGGAGAAGGAGAGGCCAGCTAAGTCAAAGAAAGAACAGAAGAGGTTCAAGAAGGGCCAGATAGTGGGACACACGGAGACTTCACAATTTTGTCTCAAGTCAGATCTACTATTCTTGCCAGCAAAAGGATTCCTTTCACAATCATTATACGAAAGACTAGTGTGCTTCATCTCCATACCAAATCTCACATCCCGGGTTTGCAAATTAGCAGTGCTTCACACTCAGTGGATGTTCAACACAAGATTCTTCGACAGAATTTATTCAACACCTTTCCTTTCTCATGATACAGCTGTACCTGACCCAAACTACTAGGCTCCAAAGGACTCTGCAGGAAATGGGCTAAGATCTAGAATCAGTCACTAGCATTGCAGTGCAGAATACAGGTTTTAGAGCCCGTTGACTGCATTCAACTTCCAGCACAACTACAAGATGGGCAACTCTGTACATGTTATTTAACCTCTCTGTTCCACACTGTCCACATTTGTAAAGGAGCATGACAAAAGGGACAAGCTTCTTGCGGGGATTAATGAAAACAAAGCACATAAAGAGCTTAGCATGAGCCCAGCAAACAGTAAGCACTCAACCAGTGTTCTCATTATTAGCAACTCTTAGAGAGTGAGCCTGACAAGAATACACTCAGCTGCAGGAACTGAGCAAAAAGTATCTCACCCATTCTGGGGTCAGCTACAGTACTGAGAAGATGTGGCCTCAGCAGGTCACAGTCTCAGCAGACAGAGGGCCTTGGAGAATCTCATTGGAGGTGGTGGAATAGCCCGCAAAGCAGGGACAGAAAAAAAAATGCAGCAGTGGGGATGGAAGAGGAGTCTGGGAGAACTCCTTAAAGAGAGGACAGAAACCAGAAATGAGTGACTTGTTCAGAAATACGGAGGCAATTCTGCCTTAGGACCCAATACATCTAACTCCTTCCCCCAATTTTGTTCTAATTAAGCTACTGGTACATACCAGGTATGTGCTTGATATTGGCACAATATACCACATGTTTGTCCTGATTAAAAGATTTTGGTAATTAATACAGAATATTGAAAATCCAAATGGAGGAAAAGGAACTGGTGATACATTTCCACTCATGTAGTTGTATCCTGATAAAATGTGATTCTCAGCTCTATAAATCAGATTGATAATGAGATGCAACTGTAGGCTGGTAAGGACAGTGAGAACTGGGGTCTGGAAACTTGAGCTAAGCATCACTTCTTCCCTAGATCAGAGCGAAGTAGGCAGGGAAGAGACACATCTTGGATAAGAGGCTGGTTCTGTGTAAACTTTTTCTTTTTTCAGGTCACTTTCAGAGTATCACAATTATTAATTATCCATTGCTACATTCCCTTATTAGAAGGACCCCCTCCAGGGAAAAAGCAGTTGACCTTCTAAAAAATGCAGTCCTTTAAAGGCTTGGGCCTATGACTGTCCCCTCTGTGATGTTCTAAAAATGCTTCCCTTGGCGGTTCAGCTATGACTCACATGGCCCAGAACAGCATTTCAGGAAAATTGTTAGTCTCTGTCTCTAGTCTCTGTTCTTAGTTTCTCTTGTTCAGCTGATAAGACTTTACAGTGCCATCCAGGTGAAGGAATCAGAGCTACATCTGCAAACAGAACACTCCTCTCCATAACACGTTCCATTGGGTGTGGAAGAGGCTGAGACTAAGGGTTCCTCCTTCATAGTGAAGAAGCTTAGGACATCCTCTCTGAGCCCCGAAATTCCTGGCTGGCCTTCTCCACTGAGGTGGGCCATTGCAGGTGGCGTGGCACTGCATCTTCCCTGGCATGTTCAGCTTTGGTTTAACACAGGAGCAGTTTGACTTGGAGAGTAACGAAGGGATTCCCTCCCTTAGGGATCTGTTTAGCTGGCAGCAGTTCTGGTTAGAGATTTACCTGTTGGCACAGAAAGAAAAGAACAGAGTGATTCTGTCAAAACTGTACAATCAAACTGGTCAGCCCTCTCTAAATGAAGGCCTGATGCTGGAATCAGCCCTGTGTCCCCATCAGCATGAACAAAGGGCCTATTATTGGATGAAAACAATTACCTGCATGCCAGCAGGCAGCATGCTGCAGCGGGACCAACGTGCTTTGTTTGTGTCCCATCACTACCACTTCCCTGATAAGTGATCTTGAGAAAGTTTTGTCTACCCTCCATGCTTCAATTTTCTTACCTGTGGAGCAGATCTAATAAAACCAGCCTCCTAGGGCTTGGGGAAATGATTCAATGAGACTAATCATGGAAAGTGGGCTGCAAAGCTCTTGACACATAGTAGGCTCTCATTATTGCTAGTTTCTCAACATATGTCTCTTCTTTGTTCTTTTGCTTTCCTGCTGGTTTTCCTAAAAGCAAAGAAAATGAAAAAAAAAAGTTATGAAGAAGATGGGGATATTAAAGGCAGGGAGGAAGACAGAACTGGCAGGAAGTCTGATGAGGAAAGCTCAGGACATTCAGAAACCAGAGCAATGGTGGTATTTTGGGTACCAGTAGGTTCTGGAGCAGATATCTGTGTATTTTCTGTCTGCTCAATGTCCCTTCTCGTATTAACTTTCTATTGTTGTATAGCAAGTTACTCCAAAATTTAGCAGCTTAAATCCACGTGCACTGCTGACTTCACAGTTCCTATGGGTCAGGGATGTGAGTACGGCTTAGCTGGATCATCCAGCTCAGGGTCTCTCACAAGCTATAGTCAAGGAGTCAGCCAGGTCTGCCCTCACTCAAGGCTCATATGGGGAGGCATCCACTCTGAAGGTCACTCAGTGAGTGGTTAATGACAGGACTCAGCTCCTTGTGGGCTATTGTATTGAAAGCCTCAGTTACTTGCTGTCTATCAGCCAGAGCTGATCCTCAACTTCTTGCCACATGAGCCTTTCCATAGAGTAGCTTATAATATGGGAGTTGGCTTCATCAGAGTAAGCAAGGGGGAAAGGGGGATCATAGACTTTGGTAAAATAATGTTAGAAGGAATATTCTATCACCTTCACTGTATTCTATACATTAGAAGTGAATCACTAGATCAAACTCACACTTTAAGGGAGCGGATTATGTAAAGGCCTAGACATCAGGACATGGTAACCTCTGGGGACTTAGACAGCTGATAACCTCACTGCCCTTTTGGTGAGAGCAACCCTCCATAATACCTGCCATCTCTCCTGAACCCCTCAATGGGATAACATGAGACCCAGGTCACCTTTCATCATAGCACATACAGTTAGCCACAGTGATTGGTTCAAGAAGTAGCCATGTGACCCAAACTGGGCCAATCAGATTGGATTTATATATACTAAAACAAGGAGACAGAAGTTCTCTGTTTCATCTGAAATTACTAATATGAAATGATATAGCCTGGGGTTTCTCATGGCCATATCCTCTACTAATCATAAAAAAGAATTCCAACTCTACAAAGAACAATTTAAGACATTACATTTTGAAGTAAAGACAAAAGATCTAAGATTAAAAAGAGAGCACTAACAAACCAACAGCATTTGTTTTTAACCCCTGAAGGTAGTTTCACCCTTGAAAACGAATATATCTCCCATTTTCACTTGAGATTGTTTAAGTTGGGTTACGTCTCTTGAACCAAAAAGAATCTTGTTAAGCTGGCCTTGGTTTTTGCATCTGTAAAATCAAGGAGCTAAACCAAGTGACTCCATGTTTCAGGTTCTAAGATTTTGACTTGAATGGTCTGACCCCTTATCAAGAAATAGATTTTTCAGAAGTGGGGAAAGAACAGAAGAGCAGCCTGAAGGAAGAGAAGCACATGAGGGTGACCTATGGGAGCCAAAGACAAGTCTGCCTTCTCCAGAATTTATCAAGGCTCCAAGTTTTAACTCAGAACATTAAGAACACCACCAAAAAGGATTCATGCCTCTAGTGACCCAGGGTAAGAATCAGATATCTTATTTCATATACTGCTGGAGCCATGATAACAGTCTCAGGGACATGGACTTTAGAGGCAGTAGCCCTGTGCTTAATGATTATAATAATAAAATAATAATGTATAATGTTTACTGAGTGAGTACTACATACCTGGCAATATCTCACATCCCAAGTTCTTGACTTACTAGGTGTGTGACCTTAGACAAGTGACTTACCCTCCATAAGCTAAGCCTCTGCTTCCTCATCTGTAAATTGGGGATAATAATAGTTCCCTTCTCACAGGGCTATTGTGAACACCACATATGAGTCAATGCAGGTAAAGCACCAAGCACAGTACCTTGCATGTACTGTTCTTCAAATGTTCTTCCTTGCCTTTTACACCTAGCTCAAGTATCATCCATTCCACAAACCATCCCCTCTTGTCCATCCACCTCCTCTGTGCCACCCACAGCACTTTACTCCTGTCTGCTTTTCTAGTCTTATGAACTTGCATTACATTTACCTGTTCACATAGTTATCCCTCTTGGCCAACCATACCTTATTTATCTGTGGGTTCCTAAAGTCTAGATCCATGCCAAACACACAATTTGGATCTCAACAAATCCAAACAGGTGGATAAGCACAATACACATCAGCCTCTAAAGCAGAGGAGCAGATGGTCTGACTGGGAGGAGGACACATCTCTTGCTTTCATGACCTTGTTGGGTATTTAGGATTTTTGTCAAGCGAAACTCTGATGTGTGTTTGTAAAGCTTCTCCTCCAATGAAACCATCAATTGCTCAAGTGAAAAGTAATAATTCCTCACAACTGGCAGTCCAACCCATCAGTAACCAGCATGGAGCCCGGTGTTAATGGGTGTGGTGCTGCTGGTTTGGAAGCTGACCAGAGACAGTAAGTAAACATGACGGTTGCCTGGGTGTACAAACACCAAACCAGCTTCTCATGGCCTCATCCCTGGGACAGTCCAGTCACCGCATCCGTGACATCCACATGTGGTTACTTGTTAGCTCCTGTCAAGTGCAGCAGCAAGGGCCAATCACCCTCAAAATGAAGACATTAAGGAAAAAAACACAATAACAGCAGTTTTTATAAGAAGCCAATGTGTTTGTGTGGGTGTGTTCAGAAAAAGTGGTCATTTTCTAAGGTGGGTATACGATAAAGGCCTGTGTTACAAGAGGAACTATTTCTCTCTTTTTAAGACCACATTCTTTTTTCCAGCTAGAGGCCAGGCAGGACTAGAAGGTTAGAACTGTACACCCACCCAACTGACTACAGAAAGATGCTCTGGGGGATGGTCTCTCAGGCTCCACAGCACTTCATTTCTCATTTATGTGGATGTGAGGGAAGCAGTGCAAAGTGTTTTTGGAATCCATAAGTAGTGTGGAAAAGGAAATGGGAAGCATGCCTGGCTCCTGTGGCATGAATAATGGAATAAAAAATTTTAAATACAATGTTTATTCCCTTGTACTCATTGAAATTCAACTCCAGGGCATAGTAGGGCTTACAGGATTACAGTGGGTGGTCTCCCTCATGACAGGAATTCAATAAAACTCTCTTACCAATTCCTCTTCCCCATCTGTTAGTTTCTCTTCATTCACTCATTCATTTATCTATACCCTATCTGGTTCCTAGTTCTGGAAAGGGATGCAGCCACATATTCTATAGGCTTGGGGAGCTATGCATGGTATTTAAGTGGGGGAATTCCATAATCAAATAAGAGTTTCAGAGCATCTAGCATCTCGAATCAGTGCTGAGGATGAGAATAGGGGCCAGTAGCCATCCAGATGAGTCCTAACTAGTGGCTGTGGAGAAGGGAGGATAATCAGAATTTCTTGGCTTGGCCAGAATGTGGATGGTGGAGATATAGCAAAAACTAACCAGAAAGTTTCCTGTTTAGGTGATTTTGTGAATGATGATACTACCAAAGAAGACTGACAATACAGAGGAGGAGAATTTTGGAGAAGGGGAGATGAACAGCAGGAGGAACCGCCTTAGTGAAAAGTGCCAGGTAGTGATGTGTCCCATTACCAGCAGAGGGGACAGATAATGTTGCTAAGGAGGGTCATGTGTTGTTCCAGTGGTCAACTGTGGGTTGGCCTACAGCTGCACCACGTTGGGTTGCTCTGTCTCACAGCCACAGCTGGTCTTACATGCTGACTGTGCCCCATGGCATGACGACTAAGGCCACTAAACGGACTTTGAGAGTGTGGGGATGGGGCAGTACAAGCCCAGGACCACCCTTAGAGACCACCCAGAAGGCCTCTATCTTTACTGATAGTGGGCCTGGTGTGTACCACTTTCACACCTAAATATCTTGAGCTTGGGCAGAAATCCACAGGTAGTGGAAAACGGAGTACACCAGAGTAGATAATCAGACTGTTAGGTTCGTCTTCAGGCTCTGCCTTGAATCTCTGCCCAAAGTTGACCTCCTAACCTGAGGGATGAAGTACTCTGACTCTTTTCAACCCCGTGGACAGTAGCTTGCCAGGCTCCTCTGTTCAAGGGATTTCCCAGGCAAGAATACTGGAGTGGATAGCCATTCCCTGTGCCAGTGGATCTTTCTGACCCAGGGATGGACGGCAGATTCTTTACTGTCTGAGCTACCAGGGAAGCCTAGAGGGGAAAGAGGAATTCTTTCTAAGAAGCTTAGCCTTCTGTCTTGACCCTCAAAGCACCTTCTCCCCATCTGAGAGCCTCTGCTGCTGCTCCCACATCCCCATAAAGCCTTTCTTTTCCATACTGGGCAAGTCTATGAGCCGAGCAGCTTCCTGGGTGGGAGAGCTCTTATCTATTGGAGCAGTCCAGACTCCGTAGGCTGCCTGTCTCTGCTGCACATATAAAAGGCAGCTTGGAGGTTTTCTTTGGTTTTTTGTCTTGTATGGCTTATTTATTCTCACTTTGTTTTAAATACAAGTTTTAGGCTTCTCAGTATAATGGGCTTTAAAAAAAATTTAAGAACAGAGGGACTGGGGAATGTCTTGCACAAGGCTAAGACGCCCCCCAAGGAGCAAATGTGGAGGCGACCCCTGCTGGCTGGTTTTGCTCCTGCAGCCCTCTGCCCATCTGAGCACGTTAGCCTCTGGGAAGGCCTGTGCAGTTTCACAGGGGAGAATCACCCAGCACCAGAAGATACTCTTTCTTTCCGAAACAATGGTCAGTGCCCCGGTAGACTGACCATGTGAAAAACTCATCCCATCACTTTCTGCCCTTCTCTTTCATCAGCTCTTGCACAAGTATTCAGCGTCTTAATTTGTTCGTCCGTGGAACATTTCCGGGGCCCTGAGGCTAAGCCCGCACTTGGGAGCTTCCTACCCGGGAGTCCAGCATTAGCAGAGTTGGTCTCTTTCAGTAGTAAAACCCCAGCCATCCACGCTTAAGAACACAGTCTACAGGGGTTCCTCAGACCCCAGAGGTAGGTTTACATCTACCTAGGACTTTTCAGGAGACCGGAGTATTTATTTTATCCTGAGGTAACTTAACCCGGCGCTTCCTCTAGGCTGAGGCAGAACCAGGCTGCCCCCTGCAGGTGGGAGGGAGAGGTACGCATCCTGAGGGCGGCTGCCCAGGCGGCCTTTGCTCCACCCACGTGACCTCAGAGGTTCCCCCACGCCCTAGGCGTTGCTCCTAGTGATGCTCAACGCGCGATCCCCAGACTAGCGGCAGGGGCGCACCTGGGAACTTGTTAGAAGTGTAAATTCTCAGGCCCCACCCCAGTCCTACTGAAAGGCAACTCTAGGGGTGGGGCCAACAGCCCGCTTCAGCAAACCCTCCAGGGGATCCTGATGCACCTCAAGTTTGAGAACCACTGGTCTGGAAAGAGCAGTGTAGCCACCTTTGGGGACCCCACTAGACAGCCCCGCTGCGTGAGACGCGGCCCCTCCTGCTTCGTTAGCCTCAGAACCACAGGATCTCAGAAGTGCCTATCGCAGAGCCCTTCCGTTTACAAAGGAGAACAGTGAGGTGCAAGGGTGTGAGGGAATTTTCTCCCAAACCTCGCAAATTACGCGAGAGGAAAAGGAAGGCCATGAAAAGTAACCCTCCAGGGGTTCCTCAGACTTACCTGGGTTTAGGGGCTCTGCCCATTCCTTTCTGCGGGTCTGGGTCTTTCATGCCTGTGCCAGGGCGACTCAGAGCTCTAGGCCTTGAGACAGAGCCCCTGGTCTTGCCTTCCTCTCTTCAGGGCGATGTTCCTTCAGCCTTCTCCTTTTTGATCACACTAAGTCCTGAAAGGATCACAGCAGGATTTGGTTTTGTTTTTCATCAGTCTCCAGCATCTTAAAACGATTTGTCAATCACAGAGAGATAGGAAGTCACTAGAAAGACAGGAAACACTGGAGGATGGAAACACATCCCGTTCAGCCGCAGCTGTCTTTGCAGATGAGCGCCTGGGTCTTTCTGGCAGGCTGGGATGAAGGGGGCACACCGCCTTCCTCTCCTTCCAGTGTTCAGATGCACGCTGATTTTCTAGAAGGGTCAGGGAACGGGGTGAGGGCTGGTAGGGGTGGAGAAGAGAAGACAATAGCATCTAATAAAGAGCTATGTGTAAAAAGAATAAAAGAATGGCATCTAATATGAGTATATTTGTTAACAAAATCAGAGGAGTTCGGCCCCCAAGGGGAGATTATACCTTGAACACACAGATTTCTCTCAAAGACTGGAAAAGCAATGGGCCCCTTTTCTAAGCTCTGCACATAGTGGATCCCCCTGCGCTCCCCACTTGCATGGCGTTGGTGACAGGTCCAGCGCTCCTTTGTTTCAGAACATCACCACATACACTTTTCCACCCAGTACCCACGGGCAGGGTGGGCAGTGGAGGAGACTTTAAACAAAGGAAGGGCTGTCCTTCTCCCCAGATTTGGAGGAGTCATTCTTGCAAGAGGCTTTAGCAAAATGCTGTAGCTGAAACTACTGAGGAAGCACTGAGGGAAATCATCCAGTAACAGGAGGACAATCCTTTTCCACATTTCAGTGGGAGCGCTACTCCCTTCAGCCCTCTTGGGAGGTGGACTTTGTACAAAGCTGTTCCATTCAGAGGGACTTCAGCAGGTATTTGTAGCCTCCTGGCTGCACTTTGGAACTGCAATTAAAACAGTCGGAGGAGAAGATCTTGCAGTGGTGTAGGAAAGGGAGCTCAGGGTATAAAAGGCATGTTCATTACCAACACACTTGCATTACACACACAGTCATACTCACACTCAAAACTAATTTTGCTTTGTTTTCTGGATATCCTGTCTCCACATTCCAAGAAAGTGTTAAGCTAATACTTTTATTTCTTACCCTCAAGAACACTTGCTAAGTGGAAAGTTGGTGTTTTCAGAAGATAAGCTCTTTTCCTGGCCTAAATGAAAGTTTTAATCTCATTGAGAATTTTCTATTCATTTGGAAGTGGGCTGTGTTTAGGAAAAGGATGGGGCAGGAGCTGACGCAAGAGGAAGATTCACATACTAGGGTCCTGGCATGAAAGATCTAAGAATGTCTAAATGCTGTGGAACAAGTGATCATGACTTTTTAGCGAGACATGGAAAAAGAGAGGAAAAGGCAAATAGTAGCTGGGGTGAGGAAGAAGGAAAATGTGTTCACAAAGATCATATTGGAGGACATATCTGGAGATACAAGAAGTGAAATACAGGCAGGTCTTCCAACAGGAGCACGTGTGCAGAACATGTGATCAGAACAACCAACCCCCAAAAAGAGGTGGAAGCAATAGACACTGTCATGTTGGAGGGGCTGTGGTGCTCAAGCCAAGAGTGGCATGTGGCTCCAGGGAACCAAGTTTGCCCACAGTCAAAAATGTTTGGGTTCTGTAGATGGTGGCCTTACATGTACAAGAATTCTGAAATGTTAAAATCCTAGAAGGGGCTTTGCTGATTATCTAATCTGACCCCTTCTCTTTTTACAAGAGGGGAAGCTGAGAGTCAGAAACATGAAACAGCTTGCCCCAAATGGCATTAAACTTGTCAGGACTCTCTCATTCACAGTGACAGAAACCCAGCTCAAACCGATTGAATACACAAAAGGGAATGTATTGGCTGGTGTAACTATGGGGACCACAACTGGCCCCCACAGCAGGACTGAAACAGAAATTTGGATGTGAACAATTCTAGAATTTATAGCAGAATAGTATGAGAAATAGACTTCTCTCACAGTCTTCTGTGAAGAGACAGACAGGCAGGCAGGCATGGGACTCCCTGGAATTTATAAAACTTTTCTTAAAAATTCCTTGTGGTCTATTTCCCAGAACAAAATAAATCAAACATCTACTTTGTGGGAGGCAGGAAATTGCTTGCAACTCTAAATGGCACTTTCCTCCAAGGACTTCTCAGTAAGGGTCTGAAACAGAAGTTGTAAACTCATGACCCATGCATTAAATCCGATCTCCAGCTGTGTGTTGTCTGACCCACATATTGGGATGTTTTTTAAAATTCATTTACTTAACAAATAAATGTTGAATTCTCTAAGCACCAGGTACTATTCTAGGCACTTGGCACACAAAAGTGAACAAAACAAGACCAAAAAAAAAAAAAAAATCCTTGCTCTCATACACTTTGATTATAATGGTAGGAAATGGACATATCAATCACTAGGCTTTTAAATTATTATTTATTTGTGTGTGTTAATTGCTCAATTGTACCCAACTCTTTACGACCCCATGGATTGGGGCCCTCCAGTCTCCTCCATCCATGAGATTCTCCAGGCAAGAATACTGGAGTGGATTGCCATTCCTTTCTCTATTTATTTAGAAGGTAATAAATAATATGGAGAAGAAAAAAAACAGGAAAGGAAGAGAAAATATAAGGCAGGAGGAAAAGGGTATTGTAGCTTAAAGACGGTGGTTGGGAAAAGCTGAGAAGGTAACATTTGAGCAAAGACATGAAGAAAAGAAGAAACAAACCTTACGGATGCCTATTGAAAGAACATTCCAGGAAGAAGTGCAAAAATTTTGAAGGCAGAAACATACCTATAATGTTTAGGAAACAGCAAAATTGTTTTTTTTTGGTTGAGAAGCAGAAGATATTAAGAAGAGGTGGCAAGAATACATAGAAGAACTATACAAAAAAGATCTTCATGGGCCAGATAATCACGATGGTGTGACCACTCACCTAGAGCCAGACATCTTGGAATGTGAAGTCAAGTGGGCCTTAGGAAGCATCACTATGAACAAAGCTAGTGGAGGTGATGGAATTCCAGCTGAGCTATTTCAAATCCTGAAAGATGATGCTGTGAAAGTGCTGCATTCAATATGCCGGCAAATTTGGAAAACTCAGCAGTGGCCACAGGACTGGAAAAGGTCGGTTTTCATTCCAATCCCAAAGAAAAGCAATGCCAAAGAATGCTCAAACTACTGCACAATTGCACTCTTCTCACATGCTAGCAAAGTATTGCTCAAAATTCTCCAAGCGAGGCTTCAACCGTACATGAACCATGAACTTCCAGATGTTCAAGCTGGTTTTAGAAAAGGCAGAAGAACTAGAGATCAAATTGCAAACATCTGCTGGATCATCAAAAAAGCAAGAGAGTTCCAGAAAAACATCTATTTATACTTTATTGACTATGCCAAAGCCTTTGACTGTGTGGATCACAATAAACTGTGGAAAATTCTGAAAGAGATAGGAACACCAGACCACCTGACCTGCCTCTTGAGAAACTTGTATACAGGTCAGGAAGCAACAGTTAGAACTGGACATGGAACAACAGACTGGTTCCAAACAGGAAAAGGAGGTACGTCAAGGCTGCATATTGTTACCCTGCTTATTTAACTTATATGCAGAGTACATCATAAGAAATGCTGGGCTGTAAGAAGCATAAGCTGGAATCAAGATTGCAGGGAGAAATATCAATAATCTCAGATATGCAGATGACACCACCCTTGAGGCAGAAAGTGAAGAGGAACTAAAAAGCCTCTTGGTGAAAGTGAAAGAGGAGAGTGAAAAAGTTGGCTTAAAGCTCAACATTCAGAAAACGAAGATCATGACATCTGGTCCCATCACTTCATGGCAGATAGATGGGGAAACAGTGGAAACAGTGGCAGACTTTATTTTTGGGGGCTCCAAAATCACTGCAGATGGTGATTACAGCCATGAAATTAAATGCTTGCTCCTTGGAAGGAAAGTTATGGCCAACCTAGACAGCATATTAAAAAGCAGAGACATTACTTTGTCAACAAAGGTCTGTCTAGTCAAGGCTATGGTTTTTCCAGTAGTCATGTATGGATGGCAGAGTTGGACTATAAAGAAAGCTGAGCATCGAAGAATTGATACTTTTGAACAGTGGTGTTGGAGAAGACTCTTGAGAGTCTGTTGGATTGCAAAGAGATCCAACCAGTCCATCCTAAAGGAGATCAGTCCTGGGTGTTCATTGGAAGGACTGATGTTTAAGCTGAAACTCCAGTACTTTGGCCACCTCATACGAAGAATTGACTCACTGGAAAAGACCCTGATGCAGGAGCAGAAGGGGACAACAGAGAATGAGATGGCTGGATGGCATCATCGACTCTATGAACACGAGTCTGAGTAAACTCTAGGAGTTGGTGATGGACAGGGAGGCCTGGCATGGTGGGATTCATGTGGTCGCAAAGGGTTGGACATGACTGAGTGACTGAACTGAACTGAACTGAATCTATATGCTGCTGCTGCTGCTATTGTGAAATCGCTTCAGTTGTGTCCGACTCTGTGCGACCCCATAGATGGCAGCCCATTAGGCTCCTCTGTCCCTGGGATTCCCCAGGCAAGAACACTGGAGTGGGTTGCCATTTCCTTCTCCAATGCATGAAAGTGAAAAGTGAAAGTGAATTCATTCAATCGTGTCTGACTCTTAGTGACCCCATGGACTGCAGCCTACCAGGCCCCTCCTTCCATGGGATTTTCCAGGCAAGAGTACTGGAGTGTGGTGCCATTGCCTTCTCCTGAATCTATATGAGCTGCCAACATTTAAAAAATTAGAAGATTTCACATCAGCATCCAGATTCCCAATTTTTCTTGGAAAAAAAAGAAATCCAGTTAGGATCTAGCAATGTTGCCCCCAAATTATCTCATAGGAGAATGAGCCAGATCTAAACAGCTGCTCTTCCCCTGTAATGCAACAGCATCTCCAACTCAGTGCAGTCCCCTCCCCATCCCAGTACCTCTCTTAGCTCTCCACTACTTCATTCATTTCAGTTGGTCAAGACCCTGCAGGCATTTAAGCTCTTGTAGCTACATAGGCCAGGCTATGGTCTTAGGTAAATCCCAGCAGCTCAGTGGCTTAATACAACAGAAGATTCATTTCCTGTTCACACAAAATCCAACAGGAGTGGGGTGATTCTTCCAAGCATCTGCCCTCTGTGAAATGACTCCAGGATCCAGGTTATTTCCATCTTGAGGCTCTGCCTTTTCTATTTTGGAAACCTAAAGTGCTTTGACTTTTATAGCAGGTGCAACAAAATGAGCCAATGGAAGAAAAAGATGAGAGCGAGGAAGAGCATGGTGTTACGCAAACCATGGTAAGTATGTGAAGAAAGAGAGAACAGCCAAGTTATCTTCCACTCCTGGATATAGTCATGCATTTAAAGTAATCGGGTTCTTTAGATAAAGCTCACTTGGGGTGAGCATTAGCAGTATGCCTAAGTCCATTGAGTAAGAGGAAAACTCCCTGTGGATTCTGGAGTGTCTGCTCAAATCCCCCAAACAAAAGCCATACAGCCATTCCTCTGCATGAGCAGTGCTGCACCCAAGCCCACCAGGATGGACAGGGCCTGCTGTTCTGGCTCTGACAATATCTGCTATGTGATCAGTTGTATCTGACTCTTGGCGACCCCATGGACTGTAGCACACCAGGCTCCTCTGTCCATAGAATCCTCCTGGCAAGAATACTGGAGTGGGTTGCTGTTGCCTTCTCCAGGGTATCTTCCCAACTCAGGGATCGAACCTGAGTCTCTTGTGTCTCCTGCATTGGCAGGTGGGTTCTTTACCACTAGCGCCATATGGGAAATTGTATTTCCACATAAACTGACTACAGCCTGAATTCTGGTAGACAAGCACAGTCGTGCTGTAGGTTTTTGTAGTTAAGGTATTAGGAACTGTTTTCAAGTAGCTGGAGGAGAACAGAATCTAGAAGATGCCAGAAAGAGAGAGATAAGTGTCAATAGAGGAGATGGTGGGGAATTATTGATAAAATCAAGAACTGCAGAAAAGATTAGTTTGGGAAACACAAATAGGTTTCTCTGGAATTAGGTAGAAAAACTGAAGGGAAAAAATAAAGGATGGATGACAATGCAGGTCAAGTTGAGACAGCAGAGAGGAGAGCTGAGGCTTTGACCCCCTCAGTAAACTAGGTGGGGAGACCATCTGTGGGGAAGGGGAAGGTCAGAAGTTCTTTGAGAAGAGGATTTGGAACAGCTGTCTTGAAGAATTTAATAGAAAGTCAAGAGGAATAAAAAGGCTACTCCTTCAACAAAATGACATATGAGTCTGAAAATCAAACATGCCTGGATAATGCATTGGATACAGATTGATTTCCTCCAGAAAAAAAAGTCTTTACAGGTCTCTGCTGATTGTACTGCTTGTTGAAACATCCATCTGAATGTCTAAGTCTGATACAAATCTTTGGCAGACTAACTAATGGCTGGGATAGCTATTAGCATGCACGTCTCAATACTTAGAGAAATGAAATGTTCCACTCACAGTAAGCTGTTAAAATCCTAATTATCTCCTTGGAGCCCAGCCCTTTCAATTTCAGAAACTAGCTCCTTTACAAAGGAAGGAAATCACACACACACACACACACACACCCATTCATAGACACCATGAATAAAATAAATGGATCTTCATTTCCTCATCCAGTAAGATTCTCTAAGTCACTGCTTGACACACGGACTTTTTGGTAATCCCATCATTGATCATTCCAAACAAAGTAAGCTTTCTACCAGTTCCAGTGACAGCAGCAGCTGGATTTTGTTGGAAGATGCATTTATGTCAACTCTGGAGAACATTTACTCCCACACCACACTGTGGCCAATTATGAATGAAAGGCCAGTTCCTTTCCTCCTGGGCTTTTGTGGAGAGACTGAGAAAATCATTTCCTGAGGAAATGAAGGCTGAAAGCCTTGGCAGGAAAGGAGACAGTTCTCCAGAGAGGGGTAGCAAGAGGTTGGCAGGGGGAGAAATGTAAGGGACTGATGCCAGAAGCAAGATACCCAAATGATTATGATACCTTCTTCTCAACCCTAAATGGCTTCTCCATGGGCTCATGCTTTTAGCAAATGGCAGTGTGAAGCAGCAAAGAGCTGTTTTTACATGGTCCTGAGTAACGCAGCCTGGGAAGACCCAAGGCAACCAGAAGCCCCGTGGCAGTTTGCCCAAAGGGGAACCCAAAACAGAATGGAGGTTGGAGGAGGTTTGGGAAGCAGAGCCATGCTTCGACCAAAAGGTGAGCAACAATAAAAGGAAAGGGAATGAAAGCCTTTCTATGTGGTCATCCCTGCACAGAAGATTGAATTAATTAAATTAAGAGGCTCTAATAATACTCTACAAAATTTAGAATTTGCAGCATTTTGTTATTTGGGAGCTGTTAGATTGCAGTGAGACCTGTAGTTTAGTATAAACAGACCATATCTGTTGTAAATATTATGAAACCACCAATGGTAAAAAGAACAAAAAGGAACCAGCAGGACTATGAGGAGGGGGAGTGCTATGGGTACATAGTCACGGGCAGTTAAAGAGTACAGAGGACTTCCCTGGTGGCCCAGTGGGTAAGAATCTGCCTTCCAATGCAGGGGATGCAGATTCAATCCCTAGTCAGGGAACAAAGATCCCACATGCCCAGGGACAACTAAACCCAAGCACTCAATTACTGAGCCCAAGTGCCCTAAAGCCCACACTCAGCAACTAGAGAATCCCCTAAGCCACAACAAAGACCCAGCACAGCCAACAAGAACAATAAAAAGGAGTACAAAGAATGTAGAGTTAAATGAACAGAGTGGGGCTACCCCCGGGAGATAAAGGTTAGTAACTGAGTTGAAGCATAACCAGACAGGTGATATATTGTGTTCCTTACCAAGGTTGGCCGTTCTTTAATTGTGCTGTTTATCTCTTAAGTACACTTGAGTATTTGCAAAGTTAACTTCTGAGCTGAAACTGAAGAACTATAGGTCCACACACATCCCTATTGCTGTAGACCCCTTGGTGCAGAAGTAAAGACCCTCCACAGATTGGTCTCAGCCTGCTCTTCCAAAATAAGGCATAGAAGAGCCAGTGGGTAATGCATTAGGTTGGGAAAAGATGAATTAACATTGGACCTAACACAATGTTGGTAATTGATAGAAATGACAGGTTGTCTATAAAGGAGTGAGATGGTAGGAAGAACAAGGCATGCCCACGCACTGTCCCACCTCCTCTGCTGCCCTCTCCACTTCGTCCCTCCTTCACTCTCACTCCTTTTCCAAGACATCCAGTTACACTTTGGAGGTGCTTTCTGACTTGCGGAAGTTACCATCACATCCCAAACTAGGCCGGGGATGTTCTGATAGTTACTCGGCAAGTCATCTAGGGATGTGGTGTGATTGCCACTTTCTAGAGCCAGTTTCTCAGTTCAGAACATCTTTCTGCACACTGTGGAAAAACAAAACTCCTCACTGAATTTTAAGTTTATAAATTAGCAGAAGAACTTTTATTTATTCATTTTTAAGGAGAGTTGGTGTTTGCCACTTCAAACACCAGACATTACAAAATTATCTTCAGAAGGTCGTTTAGTGTATGGGAAAAGCTTGCAAAAGTATTATCAAACTGTGATACTTCATTGCTGTATGCTCTACTACAGGATAAACCCAGTTGAATCAGCACATGGTCAAAAGTCAAGGCTTCTCTGTCCTGGACAAAGCAACGCTGCATTTGTTTTTCCTCTATTTCCCATGTGTCTACTGCTGGCCAACCTTTTTCTGAATGACATCCTGTAGTAGGCTTGTGCCTTCAATCATATTAATACATATGATGACAATTTAAGAAGAACTTCTTATATTCCTCCTGAGATCCACAGTGTGTTTGACACTCTACAGCAACTGAATTTATAGTTTTGACACTCATACAGCAACTATGTGATAGTGTGACACTCAGAGTTTGACAGTCATACAATTATATTTCACCTAATTTTAAGAATGTAGATCATCCCAAAATGTGTCCACCCTTTGATCTTACAGTTTCAATTCTGAGAAATAGTAGGATAAGCCTTCAAATGTGCATAGGTAGAAATGCTTCAGTGCTGTTTTAATATTTAAAAAATCAAAACATAAATATACCTCAACAGGGACTGGTTAAATTAACTGAATATATCCACTCAATGAAATATACCACATTGCTAGAGAGACTAGGATAGGTTTTTATGTACTTGCATGGAAATAGGTAGGCTTCCCTGATTGCTCAGTGGGTGAAGAATCCGCCTGCAATACAGAAGATGTGGGTTTGATCCCTGGGTAGGGAAGATCCCCTGGAAGAGGAAATGGCAACCCACTCTAGTATTTTTGTCCCAAAAGCACATGGACAGAGGAACCTGAGGGGCTATACTCCAAAGGGTAGCAAAGAATTGGACACAACTGAGTGGATTTCACAATGATAATGGAAATAGGTACCTAACATGATTCCATAGAGAAAATAAAATATCATAAAGTAAGTATAATATTATCTTCAGTTCAGTTCAGTTGCTCAGTAGTGTCCAACTCTTTGTGATCCCATGGACTGCAGCATGCCAGGTCTCCCTGTCCATCACCAACTGCTGGAGTTTATTAAAACTCATGTCCATTGATTCACTGATGCCATCCAGTCATCTCATCCTCTGTCGTCCCCTTCTCCTCCTGCCTTCAATCTTTCCCAGCATCAGGGTCTTTTCAAATGAGTCAGTTTGTAACATCAGGTGGTCAGGGTGTTGGAGCTTCAGCTTCATCATCAGTCCTTCCAATGAATATTCAAGACTGATCTCCTTTAGGATGGACTGGTTGGATCTCCTTGCAGTCCAAGGGACTCTCAAGAATCTTCTCCAACTGTTGCAATCTGCAACAGTTCGAAAGCAATAACTCTTTGGTGCTCAGCTTTCTTCACAGTCCAACTCTCACATCCTTACATGACTACTGGAAAAACCATAGCTTTGACTAGATGGACCTTTGTTGGCAAAGTAATGTCTCTGCTTTTTAATACACTATCTAGGTTGGTCATAACTTTCCTTCCAAGGAGCAAGCGTCTTTTAATGTCATGGCTGCAATCACCACCTGCAGTGATTTTGGAGCCCCCCAAAAATAAAGCCTCTCACTGTTTCTGTTGCTTTCCCATCTACTTGCCATGAACTGATGGGACCAGATGCCATGATCTTAGTTTTCTGAATGTCAAGTTTTAAGCCAGCTTTTTGACTCTCCTCCTTCACTTTCATCAAGAGGGGCTCTTTAGTTCTTCACTTTCTCCCATAAGGGTGGTGTCATCTGCATACCTGAGGTTATTGATATTTCTCCCAGCAATCTTGATTCCAGCTTGTGCTTCTTCCAGCCCAGCGTTTCTCATGATATATGTTAAATATAAGTTAAATAAGCAGGGTGACAATATACAGCCTTGGTATACTTTTCCTATTTGGAACCAGTCTGTTGTTCCATGTCCAGTTCTAACTGTTGCTTCCTGACCTGTATACAGATTTCTCAGGAGGCAGGTCAGGTGGTCTTATATTCCCATCTCTTTCAGAATTTTACACAGTTTGTTGTGATCCACATAATCAAAGGTTTTGGCATAGTCAATAAAGCAGAAGTAGATGTTTTTCTGGAACTCTCTTGCTTTTTCGATGATCCAGCAGATGTTTGCAATTTGATCTCTGGTTCCTCTGCCTTTTCTAAAATCAGCTTGAACATCTGGAAGTTCATGGTTCACGTACGGTTCAAGCCTGGCTTGGAGGATTTTGAACATTGCTTTGCTAGCATATGAGATGAGTGCAATTGTGCAGTACTTTGAGCATTCTTTGGCATTGCCTTTCTTTGGGATTGAAATGAAAACTGACCTTTTCCAGTCCTGTGGCCACTGCTGAGTTTTTCATATTTGCTGGCATATTGAGTGCACCACTTTCACAGCATCATCTTTTCGTATTTGAAATAGCTCATCTGGGATTCTATCACCTCCACTAGCTTTGTTCATAGTGATGCTTCCTAAGGCCCACTTGACTTCACACTCCAGTATGTCTGGTTGTAGGTAAGTGATCACACCATTGTGATTATCTGGGTCATGAAGATCTTTTTTGTATAGTTTTTCTGTGTATTCTTGCCACCTCTTCTTAATATCTTCTGCTTCTGTTAGGTCCATACCATTTCTGTCCTTTATTGTGCCCATCTTTGCAAGAAATATTCCCTAATTTTGAAGAGCTCTCTAGTCTTTGCCATTCTACTGTTTTCCACTATTTTTTGCATTGATCGCTGAGGAAGGCTTTCTTATCTCTCCTTGCTATTCTTTGGAACTCTACATTCAAATGGGTATATCTTTCCTTTTCTCATTTGCTTTTTGCTTCTTTTTTTCACAGCTATTTGTAAGGCCTTCTCAGACAACCATTTTGCCTTTTTGCATTTCTTTTTCTTGGGGATGGTCTTGATCACTGCCTCCTGTATAATGTCATGAACCTCTGTCCATAGTTCTTCAGGCACTCTGTCTATCAGATCTAATCTCTTGAATATACTTGTCACTTCCACTGTATAATCATAAGGGATTTGATTTATGATTAAAACTTTATGAAAGTTTTCCCTACTTTCTTCAATTTAAGTCTGAATTTGGCAACAAGGAATTCATAATGTGAGCCACAGTTAGCTCCCAGTCTTGTTTTTGCTGACTGTATAGAGCTTCTCCATCTTTGGCTGCAAAGAATATAGGCAATCTGATTTTGGTGTTGACCATCTGGTGATGTCCATGTGTAGTCTTCTCCTGTGTTGTTGGGAGAGGGTGTTTGCTATGACCAGTGTGTTCTCTTGGCAAAACTCTGTTAGCCTTTGCCCTGCTTCATTCTATACTCCAAGGTCAAATTTGCCTGTTACCCCAGGTGTTTCTTGACTTCCTACTTTTGTATTCCAGTCCCCTATAATGAAAAGGACATCTTTTTGGGGTGTTAGTTCTAAACTGTCTTGTAGGTCTTCATAGAACTGTTCAACTTCAGCATCTTTAGCATTACTGGTCAGGGCATAGACTTGGATTACTGTGATATTGAATGGTTTGCCTTGGAAACGAACAGAGATCATTCTGTCATTTTTGAGACTGCATCCAAGTACTGCATTTCGGACTTTTTTCTTGACTATGTTGGCTGCTTCATTTCTCCTAAGGGATTCTTGCCCACAGTAGTAGATATAATGGCCATCTGAATTAAATTCACCCATTCCAGTCCATTTTAGTTCACTAATTTCTAAAATGTCGATGTTCACTCTTACCATCTCCTGTTTGACCACTTCCAATTTGCCTTGATTCATGGACCTAACATGCCAGGTTCCTATGCAATATTGCTCTTTACAGCATTGGACTTTACTTCCATCACCACTTTACTTCACATCCACAACTGGGTGTTATTTTTGCTTTTGCACCATCTCTTCATTCATTCATATTATCTTACCTTTATCTTTTTAATGTTTATGTATGTTTATATAAGTCAAAAAACCTATAACTACATCTCTCCCCACACACAGATATGTAAATATTAGCAAGCTGCTCACATTAGCTATCACTAAGGAGAGGAAATTGTGGAGTTACAGTAGCAGACATTTCCCCTTTTTCTGTATTTCCATTATACTGTATTATCTGACAAAAAAATATTTTTTTTGCATTTTTATAATTTTTTTAAATTATGCAACATAAAGGTACAAAAATTATAAATATATTGTAGAGATAAAAAAATTGACAGAGCCAATTTTTTTTAAGATTACTTGGATAGAGAAGGAAGGAGAGGACATTTGTCGGCAATAAGAAAGCAGAAAACAGAAAAAGATTTTTGATATATTGATATACTATTTTGTGTTTTCAGTCATGCTGTACAGCATGTGGGATCTTAGTTCCCTGGTCAGGGATTGAATCAGGTCTCCTGCATTGGAAACAGAGAGTCTTAACCACTGGACCACCAGGGTAGTCCTAACAAACCCATTTAAAAAAAAAAAAAAAAAGCCTTTGCAGGACTTCCCTTGTGGTCCAGTGGTTAAGATTTTGTGCTTCCAATGTAGGAGACAAGAGTTCCATCCTTGGTTGGGGAACTAAGATCCTGTATGCCACTTGGTATGGTCAAAAAGTAAAAATTAAACAGTAAAAAACACATAAGAACTGCATTGCCAAAAGGAAGAAGGAGAGGACTCCGAGCTAGGGGCTGGGAACCACCAACCCCAGTTCCTTAGTTCCCCAGTTCCTTGATTTTGTAGGGTCTCTTTTACATGCAAGTACAACCTGAGATTCAGTGTGTCCCAATGCCACTCTAGGAACTGCTTTGTGAACCACAAGAGAGGAAAGGCCTTGTGATACATGGAACATGGGTCCAAAGCACCTGCTGGGAAAATGCAGACTATCCATTTCTAGCAAATGCCCAACCTGAAGGATCAAAGTAAGATGACAGATACTCCTCCACCCAAAGCTATGCTCTGCGTTGGTGGACAGCATGTCATCCATGACTTTCCTCTTAACAAGCTTCAAACATTTATTTGAACGGAAAAACTGAAAACACACATCTGAAAATGAAAGGAGTCTCTGCATTTGTTTGAAGAATAAGAATCAGAGCACATTAAGGAACTTAATTTTAACTTTTAAAATGTGTAACATGAAGGTCTTTGATTATGGAAGGACTGATTCCTTATTACAGGTGCCTACCCATTTTGAGATTATGCAGATGTTAATATTTTGCCTTAATTGTCGATGACATTTCTCTTTTTTAACAATAAAATATGGCAAGAAAAACAAAAGCCTACCTCCCAAACTTCCCCTCATTTTCCTTCCCAGAGATCAGCCCAAATTCCTGTCTCATATCTCCCTTTCTGAGCTCTTTTTCCATTATCCTATAGTTCGTATGTTGTATTTCCCATGCATGTTTTAATATGGTAAAAGAGGATGTATACTATTCTGTGTTTAAATATACACAGATAATTTCAAATTACACATGTCTTTTAGCTACTTGCTTTCTCTTCCAATCAACCTTGTTTTTGAAATTTATACACGTAGATCCAATTCATTCACATGAAGTGTGAATAACCACAGTTGGTTTACCATCCCCCTGCAGAAGGACAGATTGCTTCCACTCTTCCACTGTTATAAACGAAGCTATAATGGGTGTTCTTATACTTACTCCGTGGACACAGATGTTGGAATGGTTCATGGGAGTTACTGGCATACATATTTTCTGAATTCCTTCAGAATGAACTCTAAAGCATTTAAGTGAATATTTTGTTTATTAAAAATAAAATAGTTATTCATAAAACATATCCGCCATTCTATGAATATGTGTGGTCTCAAATGTTTCTGGATATATATGGTTTGAACCCTTAGGTCAGTGATCCCCAACCTTTTTGACACCAGACATCTGTTTTGTGGAAGTCAATTTTTCTGTGGACCAGATTGGGGGTGGATAGTTTCAGGATGATCAAATGCATTATGTTTATTGGGCACTTTATATTATTATTACATCAGCTCCACCTCAGACTTCCCTGGTGGCTCACACAGTAAAGCGTCTGCCTATAATGTGGAAGACCCAGGTTCGATCCCTGGGTTGGGAAGATCCCCTGGAGAAGGAAATGGCAACCCACTCCAACACTCTTGCCTGGAAAATCCCATGGACAGAAGAGCTTGGTAGCCTGCAGTCTGTAGGATCGCAAAGAGTTGGACAGGACTGAGCGACTTCAGTCACTCACTCACTCACTCCACCTCAAGATCATCAGGCACTAGGAGGTTGGGGACTCCTGCCTTGGGGCATGTTAACCTTCTAATAAGATGAAAGTGACAGTAAAGTGAGTGACAACAACTCTTTGCACCTTAAAAGGAGAAATTGAATTTTATGGTATCTCACCCTTGTTAGTCTTTTTACATATATATCCTATCTCCTCAACTAGTTCATGAACTGCTTGCTTGTCAGGAGATGCCTCAGAATTCCCAACCATCAGGAGGGTGCCCTTTATATAGTATAACACCCTTGCTACTCAAATATTTAACTCAAACTAGCAACATAGACATCACCTGGGTACTTGTTAGAAATGCAGAATTACATGTCTCAAGCCAGACAAACTGAATCTGGTTCTACAGGTTAATAAGATCTCCCTCCCATTAAAGTCTGAGCAGTGTTGGTGTAAGTAGACAGAATGTTCCCTGGGCCTTCCCAGCAGCTGTGGTTAATTTTTATTGAGTTAACCTCAATAACTCAGACTCCCTAATCCTATGTTTATTTGCTTTTAAGAACGTTAACTATTTCTGTGCCTATGATGCACCACCAGTGTGTTATGGGGGCATTATAAATAGGGCATTCTCGGATGAGTGGGTCAGAACACAATCCCAAAGAAGTTGATGTCTGAGCAAGTCTTAAAGGACTCTTGGTCAGTAACCAAGTAACCAAGAAAGGCAGAGGGAATCAAGTGAAAAGAGGTTCCAGAGCTGTTTTAACAACCTAAATTTCATACCATCAATTTCATATTATCTTTCAATTATTCACCCATCCAACAGATGTTAGATGAACCCTACAGTAGATGCTAGAGATACAGAGATGAAAGTACAGTCCATTCCTTTAAAGTTGTGTGTTTATTGGAGCAGACAATTAAGGAAGTTGGAAACTGCAATTGATATATGAACAACATTATGGATACACCAAAAAGCACTGCAGGGACTTAGAAGAGGGGCACAATATTTAGATGGGGGGCAAGTACAGAGAAGATATCAGTGAAGTTTTCCAAAAGAAGTAATTCCTGAGCTCTGAATTTTATCTTGAGGAAAAAAAGAGAAGCCAACTGGTTTAAAGGAGTATTGTTTAGAGATCTTAGTCACAAGCAACAGAACTTGAGATTGTCTGATTAAGGAGAAAAGAAATTTATTTAAATGATAGCAGATAGCTCATAGAATTTCATGAATGACCCAACAACTATGCTCAGAGTCCATGCAGCCAGAAACATTTCCCCAAAGTATGCTAGAAATCTAGTCCAGTAAGGATGCAGCTGAAGTTGGTCTTGCCAGTGTCACTGGCCCTGGACACTCGACAGCAAGTAGTCCCTGCTGCCTTGAAGTTCAGTCTTGCTGCAGCTGCTACCATCACCATCAGCGAAAACTCTCTGAACTCCTGCTTCTGTGTATCATTAGCTCCTAACTGAAAGCCTGGTCAGCAAAGCCTAGGTCACATGCTACCTCTAGCTGCAAAGAAAGCAAGGAAAACCAACACCTGCCTGTTTTCTTTACCCACTGCTGCATAACACTGGAGAGGAAAATGGTAACCCACTCCAGTATTCTTGCCTGGAGAGTCCCATGGACAGAGGAGCCTGGAGGGCTACAGTCCATGGGGTTGCAAAGAGTCAGACACTACTGAAGCAACTTAGCATGCATAACAAACCGCCCCAAAACTCAATGGCTTCAAACATCAACAACCATTATTATATCTCAGGATTTTGTAGGTTGACTGGACTCAGTTGGACAGCTGTGCTCCAGGTGGTGTCTTCTGGGTCTAAAGTCATCTGAAAGCTCATCCAAGATGGCTCACATGGCTGGCTGTTGGCTGGGAACTCAGCCAGTCACCTAATATTATTTTAATAAAGTTATTTTCTACTTAATCAGCCAATTTGATTGGTTGAACATTACTTAATTGAGGGAAAAACAGGACTGAGGA
Source organism: Antilocapra americana (assembly GCA_007570785.1). NCBI lineage: Eukaryota > Metazoa > Chordata > Mammalia > Artiodactyla > Antilocapridae > Antilocapra > Antilocapra americana. The sequence continues at coordinate 12,214,499 of ML662449.1, read as the reverse complement.
AGAGATAAAACTGTAGTAGGTCAAATTTTCCTCAGTAGGTCTCTTCACGTAGACTGGGCTTCCCCACAGCTTGGTGCTCTTAGAAAAATTGTTCATTTCTAGTGATATCTTTCTTCCAAGTGGGGACATTCCAAGCAGCAAAGTCAGAAGCTTCAGATCTCCTAATGCTCGGCCTGAAAAGTTACACAGCACCGCCTCCACCAATTCTGTTAGACAAATCAAACCTCAGGTTAGCACACACTGAAGTAGTAGATCTCAAAATACAAAGAGGGGCAAAACCCCTGCAGCTGTCTTAATGTCCCTACACTGGCTCTTTCAGTTCTTATGTTAATACTTAGAGGAAGGCTTTGCCTTCCACCTAGTCTAAGTTAGAGATTTTCTCAAAAGTATAAAAAAGGATTCAGATGCTAAGCTCTTAAAAGAAAAAAAAAAAGAAGAAGAAGACTATTGTCCACTGTAAGAATCAGGAAGAAGGGCATTCCATGCAGAGTGAACAGTATTGGAAAGTCCGACAGGGCTTCAGTTGATCCTGCCACTCAAATAGTGTACTACTCATGATAGCTTAATTCTTGCTAACTCTGCATTAGAACTGCTCTTTGTTGAGCAGAGTTGTAATTCTACTGCATTTGTGCGTATTAGAGAGTTTAACCTAATTACAATTGATCTGGGAGTTGCAGTCCTTGCTTGTTTTCTCCTTTCTACATCTTTAAAACACTTTGCAAGATTACTGTTTAAAAGATCTGCTCCTAAATCAGAAATGTGTGTTTGACAATGATTGCCTAAGGTGTGCCGTAATTTGGAAATAAATGTAGGGGAAATCCAAACCTCATTATATGCTCAGGTATTTTTAATAGTCTTTTATTTTAAATATGAAAATATTCAAAATGGGAAAGTAAAAAGAAAAGTACAGTTAACACCAAGATATCCACCATCTTGATTCAATTCAGTAACTGCAAGCATTCAGCCATATTTTCTTTATCTCTATGTAGATAGTCTTTATTTTCTGAGCCATTTGAAAATAAGTTACATATAACATGATATTTTAGTCACCTCCAAGAAGTAAGGACATTCTTCTACATGTCCATCATTTCATTATTAGATCAAAAAAAGTTAATAGTAATTCCTCAAGGGGATTTCACACAAGCACACATTCAGATTTCCTCAGTTATCCCCAAAACGTCTTCTATAACTGATTTGTTCAAATAAAGGTCCTATTAAGAACCACACACTACATTTTGTTGTTATTTCCCTTAAGTCTCTTTTCATCTAGAATTTCCCTTTTGAAGAGACCAAGTTATTTGTTTTGTCCAGTCATCCAGGTATTGGAATGGTAGGACTGTTTCTTTGTAGCCCTGTTCAACTGGTTCTTCCAGTATTTCCTGTGAAACGAAATGTATATTTACAGGCTTATTTAGATTCAGGTTAAATATATTTGGCAAGAATACCCTGTACTTCTGTGATCTGTATATTTCATCTGTGATGAAAATATACAATTGAATGAATTGTATACATTGAATATAATTCAATACATTGAATCATATCAAGAGGCTCAGGGTGGTCAGTTTTCTATGTCTTTTAGTTTGAGGAGGAGACAGCAAAAAAAATGCACATCAGGTTTATGAGGCAAAACAGTCTAAGACAGGGTCACAGTAGGACTAAAGGTGTGGAAAGAAGTGGTAACCACCCCATGACCGGGGTGTGGTCGGCTTCTAAGCACTAAGCTTCAGGCTGACTTGTTCACCTGAGACAAGAGACATTCATCTTTTTTTTTTTTTTAAGTCTTTATCAAATTTGTAACAATATTGTTTCTGTTTTATGTTTTGGTTTTTTGGCCAAGAGGTATGGGGATCTTAGCTCCCCAATCAGGGATCAAACCCACACCCCCTGCATTGGAAAGCAAAATCTTAAGCGCTGGACCACCAGGAAAGTTCCAAGAGACACTCATCTTGACAGTATTAATGAAGGAGGGCAAAGATGCTGGCTGGAGTCTGAGGACCGGTCCTCCTGTCTAGCTCAGAGGAAAGGAAGATCTCAGCATAGCCCCTAAACAAGTCTTTCTTGCCCTGTCCTGGGAGAAGACTAGCCTGATTTTCTAACAAGGAAAGCAGTACATCAACATTTACTTCTTCGGAGCTATGAAGCTGTGAGAATTTAGAGTCTGGTGTACTTATATGGGCCCAGAGGCCAAACACTGGAATTTTTGTCACTGTCAGCTCTAACACACCAGTAGAAGCCCAAAAATGGCATTAAGAAATCCTCTGGAAAGCTGGTGAAGAAGCGTGGCTCCTGGAGTGCTTTTAAGTTTGTAGGTACAGTAACAGACACTTAAGGACCCAGGATTAGTGGCCCCAGTGGACAGAATTAGCCAAGGCAATACAGTAACAACTGGCACCCTCAGGGTGGTCTAGAGCAGGATTTCTCAACCTAGCCACTACTGACAATTGGCTGAATAATTCCTTATTGTGGAGGCCATCCTCTGCACGGCGGGATGTTTCATGACATCCCTGGCCTCTACCCACTAGATGCTAGTTGCACCCCAACCCTAGCTGTGACAATGAAAAGTTTCTCTAGACATTGCTAAATGGCCTAGGCAGGGGCAGAGAGGTTAAATTGCCCCTAGTTTCAGGAAGGGTCAGTTATGTAGCAGCAGGGTTTTCCACTGAGGGACTAACACCAGGCTCTCTACTGAAACCTCTTACATACATTAGTACATCTCAATTAGACAGCAGCTCTGTGAGGTAGGGGTACTGTCTCGAATTTTACAGCTGATTGAAAAGTTCTCAGCAAGGTTCTATGATGTGGCTAAGGTTCTGTCCAGGGTCTATCCCACTTTAAATCTAATTATTGGTCTTCCCTGGTGGTTCAGTGGTAAAGAACCCACCTGCCAATGCAGGAGACATGGGTTCTATTCCTGATCCAGGAGGGTCCCACAGGCCATGAGGAAACCAAGCCCATGAGCCACTGCTATTGAAGCTGTGCCCTAGAGCCTGGGAGCCACAGCTACTGAGGCCCAAGGGCCCTAGAGCCCGTGCTCCACAATGGGAGAGGCCACTGCAGTGAGAAGCTCATGCACCAAAACTGGGGAGTAGTCCCCACTCACCGCAACTAGAGAAAAGCCCTCACAGCAGTGAAGACCCAGCATAGCCAAAAATAAATAAATAAATAAAATTATAAATCTAATCGTCTGTCCATATACCCAGCTGCCTCTCTCTCTCTGGCAGGGAGCCGCTGCCAGAACACCAGGATCTAGCCTGGTTGCTGGCACTGAACTTCAAAGCAGATGAGGAGTGTGAGGGACAGTCTTGAAGGAGCTTTTTTTAGCTCAGGGTAGGGAGTAGCTTCCAGCTCAGCGTCAGTTATTTGGTTGTTCAAGGGCACAGGGAAGTTTCCATTGGTGGTCTTCATGAGGCTGCTGCTACTTGGCCTGACCAAAGACATGAGCAAGGGACAGCCAAGAGGGTCGCAGAGACCTGGCTCGAGGGTTGGGAGAACATGGAACATGTTAAAAACATGGGAGGGAAACATGGTGGGTCCCTGAGAAATAACGAGATTATCTTTACATTCTTTAAGTAATGTATAAGATCCTGGCTCCAAAGAAGCCTGAGATAATTCAGGAGTTGCAGCATGAGAACAGTATCTGGACAGACTGCACCTCCACGGAAATAGTGGAGTTGAAAGCAATTCAGCAGATACCCCAGTAAGGAGGTGGGGCAGGGCTTGATGCACGGAGTCCAGAGGAGTCTGGAGAAGTATCCAGCCCCCAGTAGGACCTATGGGATACACCGAGGCAAGCACATACCTGAAATGAAGCACTTTCCAACTACTCTAGCAGATCTTTCTCTTCTCTGAATTCCAGTTACTTTCGTCAGTCCTTTGCAGTCCTTTGAGTTTTATTGTTCTCCGTTTTAGAGAGTCAGTTTTCAGGTGGCACTTGTTTCAAGTGTATTGGTTTTGTCTTCCTAACTGGACTGTAAATTCTTTTGTTTATGGTCAGGAACCAAGGTCTGTTTCTTGATAGTCCCTCAGCAAATGCTGAGTGCATAAAGGTGTTCAGTAAATTGTTAATTGATTTTGAAAGACAAATTACAAAAATAATCAAGGATAGCGTAACCATAAAATCACTGAAGAATGTGATAAACAGCAAAGGTTCAAAAAAGAAAGCTAGTAACAAGTATTTTTCAATTTTTTTTTTCTGGAAACATTCCACTGATTCAAGAGAATGTCATTTGTTCAACAAGTTTATATTGTCATCGATGTTCTTAAAGTTGGAAATATAGAAGTGAATAAGACAGAAATCTCTGCCCTCATGCAAGTATAAGCCACATGAAATTATCTCTGTCATATTTCCCTGGATCCTACTACCACACAAAGTTAAAGACACACATGAGCTTTTCACAAAGGTAATACTTTAGTTCAGCATTATCTAATGGAAATATAATTTGAACTACATATGTAATGTAAAAAATTCCAGTAGCTACACTTTTTAAAAAGTAAAAAGAAATAGGTGAAATTAATTTCAAAAGATTTTAATCAAATGTATCTAACATGTTATTTCCACATATAATCAATATCTTCACTGATGAGATCATTTTCTTTTTTTTTGTACTAGGTCTTCAAAATCCTATGTGTGTATCATATAAGAGCACATCTCAATACAGAATACACACATGTGGCTAGTGGCTACCATATTGGATAATGTAAATCTAGTCATTTTTAAGTAGCTTATTTGATTAGCCTATCACTTCTATGATGGTTATGTGTGTATCTGTGTTAAGTCACTTCAGTCGTGTCCGATTTTGTGAGACACCATGGACTGTAGCCCACCAGGCTCCTCTGTCCATGGGATTCTCCAGGCAAGAATACTGAAGTGGGTTGCCATTCTCTTCTCCAGGGGATCTTCCCAATCTAGGGATCAAACCTGCATCTCCTGTGTCTCCTGCATTGGCAGGAGGGTTCTTTATCACTAGCGCCACCTTGGAAGCCCCTTATGATGGTTATATCAATATGTTAATAAAGTCAACTAAACAGGAGTTAAGTTTAGGCTTTATCCCCTACACTCTAGAAATGTCTTTGGAGCCCTTAATTTAAATGTGATATATTAATGTGAATTCCTACTCCCAGGAGCCTATCTTTCAAAACTTCATCCTTGGAAAGGTCTATATTGCCCAGACATAGTGAATATTTTTCCAGAATGGTCTAATTATCCAGTAGTCCAGAAAGTACTACAGCATTAAATTATAGTTCTCATTATTTTTGCAATAAACTTGATAAGCAAGTTCAAGAAGGACTAGTGGGAATAAGAAACAATATCTCTGAGGCTCATCACATTTTTACAAAGTATAAAATGGTAAAATCCTCATCAAACCAGCAACAAAAAAATTTAGTTGTATTCCCACTGTGAAACAAGTTTCTTCTTATGCTTTTATTCTGCATGATTAATGCAATTTTTATATATATATAACATGAATATTTATCTTCAGGGCATATTATGGCCACAGCCAGCTAAGCATATAGAAAACAAATTCATTAGGGTCTCAAATACTTTTGATTTCTCACATATTTTGATAAAAGAGAAGATAATAACAAACAAGAAATAATGTGGAGAATAAATGGAGGTTACTGGATTAGGAATCTGGCTTCTAGTTTCTAATACCTAGCTCTCTACAAATCAGTGGTATGACTGAGGACATTGTTGTCATTTAACCTCTTAGGACATTATTGATCTAACCTATAAAACTGGAAGGGTAGGTGGGAATGAGACTACTTTTGGACTAAATGATCTCTCAAATTCCTAAAACTTTTTCAGGAAAGTTTTCAATAGCCCAAATTCTATATACACAATATTTTGGATTATAATGAAGTCATGTTCCATTTACTAACCACACTTTTTGTGAGAAGAAAAACTCCATTTGAAAGTAAGTTAAACATGAGGAAAAACAGGGACAAGGCTTTAAATGGTGAAAATGTCTTTATTATGAAGAAACTGAGGAAATAGTCTTCCATAAAGTGAAAAAGCCAGAGAGTTTCAGGCAAAAGAATTGTGAATCAGGAAATCGCGGTTCTAGTCCTAAATCCAGCCCTAAATTTGTTAATTTTGTAAAATCCTTGAATCTGTGATCACATCTTCTATAAAGTGACATTAATTGGCTCTAAGGGTGTCTATGTGAGAGTCAGAAGAGCTAATGTATTTAAAGGCACTTTCAAAAGTTGTACAAATTTTAAGATATTAGCATTAGCATAGAACATTAGGAACTACCTCTAGGAGACTGTTCACAATTCATGGTTTAAACGAACTGGTTCTGGAAGAGTTATTTTTAACCATAAAAAAATGAATGTAGAATATGTTAGAGAACTTTGTAACAAACACTCAAGTAACCCTTACCTGGAATTTAATGTAAATAGTTTGATTAAAACATCAGGTTGCACATCTTAAATCTATATAATTTTTTGTAATTATATCTCAATAAAACTGGAAACAAAAATGTACATGGTTTTTCACATTTGCTTCAAAAAAATTTAAGATATAAAACTTTGAAAAACATATAAAATCCCCTTTAGTGCTTTCTGATCCACTCTATGTGAAAGAAAGGGAAAGTGTTAGTGGCTCAGTTGTGTCTGACTCTTTGGGACTCCCATGGACTGTAGCCTGCTAGGCTTCTCTGTCCATGGGATTCTCCAGACAAGAATACTTGAGTGAGTTGCCATTCCCTTCTCCAAGGGATCTTCCTGACCCAGGTATCGAAGCCGGGTCCCTGTATCACAAGCAGTTTCTTTACCATCTGAGCCATTCCATCCTAGCCCCTAAGGAATGTTGTGTATATCATCCCAGTCCATATTTTTATACTTTATTATGAAAATATATATTGGGTAATTTGTAGAGACTGACCTGGAGTCTGTCATACAGAGTAAAGTAAGTCAGAAAGAGAAAAAAAAAATATTGTGTTATATAGTAACATATATGTGTGAAATCCAGAAAAATGGTACACATGAACTTATTTGCAGGACAGAAACAGATGCAGACGTAGAGAATGGATGTGTGGACACAGAGTAGGGAAGGGGAAGGTGGGACAAATTAGGAGATTAGGATTGACAGATAAACATTACCATGTGTAAAACAGCTAGCTAGCAAAAACCTGAGCTCTGTAGCAGAGGGAGCTTACTTTTTATAGCATAGGGAAATTCACTTTGTTGCACAGAAGAAACTATCACAACACTGTAAACCAATTATGGATGCATGAGTAGTCGCTTCAGTCATGATTGACACTTTGTAGCCTGGCTGGCTCCTCTGTCCATGGAGTTCTCCAGGCAAGGATACTGGAAGGGGATTCCATGCCTCCTCCAGGGAATCTCCCTAATCCAGGGATCAAACCAACATCTCTTATGTCTCCTGCACTGTAGGTGGGTTCTTTACCACTAGTGCCATCTGGGAAGCCCATAATGCAATTATATTCCAATTTAAAATATGGAAAGTAGAAAAACAGTACATCTGTAAATAATAAGGTATTGGTTTCAGTCACATATATTGTAAAAATTCATATATTATACTCAGTTTGAACTTCATTCACTTTTGTTTTCATAATCTAATCATACTCATAGTTCTAGTTTGTGTGCTGTTACGGTAATCCATTTATGAATATATCACAATTTGTTTATCTACTAAAAGTATTTTTTAGACAGCATTCACTGGATTATAAAATAAAATCATAGGAACTGTTTAGGTGTGGATAGGACCTTGGAGATCATCTTGTACAGAGTTTCTTAAGCTGAGTTCATAGAATCTCTTTTATAAATGAGATTTACGAGATCTAAGAAATTTTGAGCATTCGTGGAAAGAGCATTTTCTGCAGAAAGAACCAAAGCTCTGACCATATTCTCAAAGGGATAAATGTGCTAAATAGTTATGTCTTAGTTATGTCCTAAGAGAGTTGAGAACATGTGGTCTAGTTCCATTCTCTCATTTGACATATAAGAAGACTGAGCTCCAGAGAGGTTAAGCAATTCACACAAAATCAAAGTGACAATACAGCCTGTTGGTAGACTCAGGTCTACCTATTGCTTTTTCAATACACCACATGGGTGGGGTTTTGAGCTTGCTTGTTTCTTGATTTCTCACACAATATAATATGACTTAAATTCCTTTCAACTATTCATCTACAAAGTAAAATTTAATCTTTTTTCTCTTTTAATTATTATTATTAATAATTATTATTCACTGCTGGTGAGAAGGTGGTAAAATTGGTATACTCCTGTATTACTGGTGGTGTTGTAGATCAACATAGTCTTTTGGTAAATAATATGAGATGATGAAGGGCCAATAAAACATTGAGCTTTTTGGCTTAATTGTTTTCATATTGAGAAAAAATTCCTAAAACTGGACAAAGCCACAAGCACAATACAGTATCATTTGTAATAGTGGAAAATATCCACAAACAGGATAATGGATAAGTCATAGTATGTCCACTTCACTGAATACTATGTAGGCAATTAAAATCAAAGTTTTATAAAATGTTAAGCAACAGGATGAAATACTTACAACATAATATTAAGTGAGAAAAGGGATACAAAACTGGTTTACACGATGATGACAATTTTGTAAAGAGCACAAGAGTAAAAATTAGAAGTAACTACAACAAATGGTAATTAGTCATTCAATGTTTCCTGATGCAAAATCTTAAGTAGTTATGGCCATAACTTTTAAAAAGTAAATAAAAATGATCACTGGATCCAAATGCAATGGTTTTTAATAATTCTTCCTCCTCATTCATCTTAAAAATATTCAGATATATTTTCTTTTTGTAATACAATTTCATAAGCATTGGAATGCTGCCTCTGAAATTATGTGTAACATTACCAATTAATAGTTGGTTGATTGCTCTCAAGTCAGCTGGCCAAATAGGGACTCAACATCTATACACAATGTTGGACACTGATTTCTCTATTGTCCTTAAGTGAACAGAACTGGCTTCTGCAGTTACTTCACAAAAATCATTTTGTAATATTTTATGTATGAAATTAGGAAGATTTTTCTGAAAGCTGAGTTTTCTTTTTAAAGTTTTGATGTTTAAATTTATTATTTCGTTTTAAACATTTTCTTGATGATGGGTCTGCTTTTTGTCCTATGTTCTTCTGCTATTTCTGTTTAGCTGAGCTGTGAAATTGGAACAGCCATGAATACATCTAAAATCAATTCATTTCCAGTCTCTAAACACATACACACAAATGCAAATGTTTATTTCCTTCCCGGTCAATAAACATTTATAGTGAAATACATATACATATATACATACATGCCTTCCCTGGCGGCTCAGTGAACCGCCTGCCAATGAAGGAGACACGGGTTCAATCCCTGGATAGGGAAGATGCCCTGGAGAAGCAAATGTCAACCTGCTCCAGTATTCTTGCCTGGGAAATCCCATGGACAGAAGAGTCGGGCAGGCTATATAGTACACGGAGTCGCAGAGTCGGACTCTGCTGAGCGATTGAGCACGAACAACAAGCTCCTATACCAGCAGGGGGCGAAATACAGTAGGGATAAATTTGACAAGCTGTATAGATTTTTCTTGCTTTAGTGACTGAGCAATAACAAAAATCCAGCACCACCACTGCAAAACAATTGATACTCCAATTTAATGTGATGCAGTCTCCGTACATCTTACAGCCATTGAGTTGTAAAGAGACAAACGAGGGTCTATTTTAGCTCTCCAAGTTAAGTCGTCTAGAACATTGCAGAGGCGGGATAAACCGTGATGAACTGCTTTTGTCCTTATCTTTCCCCTGATCTGTGTAATTCCTCCACTCAAAAGGGTGGACACTTCTCTGTGGCTGAGGCGGGTGTTTTCCATCCTTGTTCCTTTGCGTAGCTGCTGAGCTTTGCTGTTTTGGAACTATTTTAAATAATTCAAATTGCCTGTGCAGGTTTGGCGAAAGTAAGGAGCAGCCGGACAGGATCCCAGGCTCATCATCCCAGACGATAACAATAATCCCTGTAGTCTTGCAGTCTGGTTTTCGCAGTGGCTGGTGTTCTAACAGATATTCATTACAAAGGAAGGGGAAAGGTTATAAAAACGCAAACGATCAAGACTGACGATAGAAAAATGTTATGATCGCTGTTAGAAAACGCGGAAGTTAATTTGATTTCTTTAATAGAATAGTCTTACGCAGCATATATGAATAAACGACCACCGTCTCAATCTGTTAGCAGAATCCCCCAATTTTTTGTTGTTGGTGGTCTCAAAGACGGTTTTCAGTTCGGCGAGTGCTTTCCCTCTTGCTTCCCATTGTAACTCTTCTTATGTATCAGCTTCCTCTTCTGTCAGCGTAAATTAAAAAGAGGAAGGGACTTAGATTGTGAACGAAAAAGTCGTTCTTCGTGGCGAAAAGGGCAAGCTAATCAGTGCTCTCCGGTAGGTTTCTGGTAAAGATACAGTTCCGTACCTCAAAACCTTTGCAAATTTTACTTGGAGAGCAAGAGAGTTAAGACGGTCCCGAGCTGAACGTTAATCTTAGCGGGCTGAGGAGCACCTGCCCCTTGCCCGGAGCGCTGCCTCAGGAGCGGCCGAGTGCGGGAGGACGTCTTTGCCCCCACCCCACAGCTCGATGACTCGCGAGGAAGTCATGGAAAAGGGCAGCTTGCCCGCACCCAAAATGGCTGCCGGCGCGCTGCACGATGGCGCCTGCGCAGGGGTAAGCATTCTGTGACACTGATTCCCCCTGTGTGTCCTCCCCCACCCCACCCCTTCTGCACCCACCAGCGCCGGGCCCCGACCTAGCCACCTGCGCCCGGAAGTGACGTGTCAGCGGCAGCGGTTCCCCCGCTGCATGATGGGAGAGTGTGTGGAGTGGGCGGGGGGTCTCCGCGGAGGAGGCGGTGGAGGCGGCGGCGGCGGCGACGGCGGAAGAGGGCGGAGGGTAATGGGATGGGGGTCTCGCGGCAGCACTGAAACTCCGGGTGGGCGTCCATGGCGCCGCTTCGCTGACAGGGCTGTGAGCCGCCTGCCTTCCGCTCTCACCAGCGCCGCGTCCGAATAGCCGGTCCTTCCCCGGGGAGCCAGTTCCTCCCCGGGCCCCTGAGCCATGCCCATCGCGGCCGCCCCGGACGAGCCAGGTAAGCTTCACTAGCTTTCCCTGCCGCGCGGGGGAAAGAGGATGGGGGACTTGGCCCGGCCCACCGGCCGGATCCTCGCCTGGGCCGGGGACACCTGCCCGCTGCGGAGCCGGGGGCTGCGGGTACGTTGCCGGCTCTGCGGGCCTGCGGGCTCCCGGCTCTGTCCTCCTCTACAGCGGGTGCGGGGACGCCGGCGGCGGCGGCGGCGCGTGAGGCGCACGGCCCCTCCTCGCCCTCCCGGGCACCGGCCGGCGAAGTGAGAGCTTTTCCCACGTCCCTGGCCGCCGCCGGCTCGCCCTGTCCCTCCGCTTCCACCTGCCCTCGGCTCCGCACCGGCCGCTCCCTCCCGGGAGCTTGTTGAGAAGTTTGGGGCTTAGCTCCGGCTTCCTCTTTCTCCCTCCCCCTCCCTCGTGACAGGTGTAAACACTGCCTGCTTCGCCCAGGCCCCAGGCCAGCGGCGACCAGAGTGTGCTGCTTCTTAGGGTCTCTGAAGCAAACAGCTTTTGAATCCTCCAGCAGGCAGAGGAGACGGCACCAGAGCTCATACATCCCTTCCTGAGAGGACCTTTTGTGCTCCTTTCTTGCACTGCTCAAGAAATCGCCTGTGTCCCCTTCCCAGACTGCGTGCGAAAAGTTGGACCATTATTCTTGAAGTGCCCAGTTTGGCAGGTGCTACATCTTGCTTGGGCAGGGGACATAGTACAAGGTAAATGGTGATAGGATCCTTTCACCAGTGGGAAAGTACTGAGAATGTTTAGGTTTTACTCTTGCTGGTTAGTTCACGTTGATTTCCCACTGAATCTTCTGTTGGGGCCCAGGGGAGGACTAACTCAGACATGGAAATATTTTACTGGGGAGCAAATGAAACAAAATCGGTAGTTCCGTTTCAAAGTTCTCACTTTAGGAGAAGTAAAACTCATGAACTTTAATCTTCCCTTTCACCAGCTACGTTTTAGTCTTTTGAGTAGAATGTGAGGGGGAGGTAGTTTAATCTTTGAGGTTTCATTTAACTCTTGCTTTCCGTTAACCTTTTAGACGTGAGTATATGCCAAAACTCTAAGGGAAACAGCTGTTTCAACGCTATTGTGTTGATACAGTCTACACAGTTACTCTACATTTTATGTGCTTTGCCTACTTCGTCAGTATTGGCTTTTGTAGTAGTTATGTTTAATTCTTTGCAGAAATATTTAAAGAATCTATGGTAGTCTTCAAAATTTTGTTCATAAAGATATCTCACATGGATTAAAAAACAGATCCTATGTAAAACATCTAGCCCTGTAAATGTTAACCTTTATTAAGTGCTCATTAGATCGAACTCATCCATTTATGTACCTTTAGATATATTAATCTTCAAGGAATAGATACCTTTTTATAGATATCTATTAAAAACATAGATAAATCTTTTTAAAGTGCTTGGAAGAAATTCACTAGAATTCACATAGTATGTAGGACATTTAGGTTTTGATATTTCCTGATCTTTTGACCTAGAGATTGTTATAAAAGTAATCTTGTACTCAAAGAAAATACATCCACAATTGCATTGATAAATTTTACAGAATCCAATTGCCTATGAAAATCTTGTAATCTAGGTGAATCCTACTTTAAAATAGATCATTTTAAATTTTAATTTCTTCCTACTTAGAGAAAAACTGGTTCAGAGAAATAGTGAAATTTATCAAATAATGTTTTATTTTGTGTGAAATTCTAAAGTGCCTCCCTTAACATTATAATAAATCTTTGATTAGCATCTCATTGAGGGATTACCCCTTCTCTCCCTAGCCTACCCCCAAAAACTCATACAAGGAGGACACTAAATTTTTAGGTATTTTTAAGCAATCATGCATTATTTAAATTAAATGTTTATATTCTCGTTTAATTTTATCTAGAATTTGTGAATTAAAAAATACCCTTTTCTCTCTATGTTTAGTGTTTTCAATTCCTCTTTAAGTAGGCTAGCCTGAAATTCATAAGTATTTCTAGTTTTTACACAATTTTGAAGATATATGGTGATATATGGCTTATATATACATATCATTTTGATAATCTTTTCTCAATCAGTATATATGCACACATATACATAACATACAGTCACAGATTCCTTTGCAACTTTATATGATGTTACTAAACCAATACACACTACTTCCTATGAGCAAGATATTTATTTTTAGCCCTTGCAGCTTGCTGTATCTTAGTTCCCACACCAAGAATTGAACCCATGCCCTTGGCAGTGAAAGTAAGGAGTCCTAATTACTGGTTTGCCAGGGAACTCCCAGCAAGATTCTTTTCTGAGTGATTTATATATACTCATTTAACTCACTTAGTACTCACAACAGCCCTATAAACTAGGAGATGGTATTATCCCCACTTTTCAGAAAGGAAACTTACGTACAGAGATGTTAAATAACTTGTGTGAGGTCAAGCAACTGGTGACAGAGCCAGGATTTAATAGGTTTATTTATCATATTTATATAGTTTTTAAAGCACGCCAATACAGTATATTTTATAAGAATCATATAGCATCACAAACTCAATGGACATGAATTTGAGGAAACTTTGGAAGATGGTGAAGGACAGGGGAGCCTGACATGCTGCAGTCCACGGGGTTGCAAGAAGTCAAACATGACTTTAACGACTGAATGACAACAACAAATAATATGTAGCACAAGTATGAAAACATGCATTGCAATGATAAACTCCAAATCAAAGTAAAAGTTACTTCTAGAAAACTGGAGAGGAATATAGGATCTAGGAAGAGCCCATGGCTTTTCAACTGTAACTTTACTGTCTTTAAATCTGAGGCAGATTTGGTAGAGATTAAGATTTAACACAGCTGGGTGGTGTGTACTTATCATTCATTGTATATATTTTTCTAAACTTGGTTGTACCCTTGAAATCATAGTAAAATACGAAGTTCAGGTTTTTCATTTAAAAACAAAGTATCACTCTGTCTTTCAACAGTGTATATTTAAAAAGAGGACAGGAAGAAGTTAGTGTTATGTTGTGTTGATTTCCTTTTAAAATATAAGAAGTTTTAGTTTGAAAATATTTGAATGAAGAATTGTTGGCCTCCTGAACTTCCTCTGCAGTAACTTCCCTTGCTTGGGCTCTCATTTACTAGCTGCCAGCCATCTTAACAGCCCTGTATCACACTTCCAGTTTCTATTTCTGGCCTCAGCCTAGGGTAGGGCTTAGGGGTCTGGATTAGACCTATTCCCTGGAAAAGAGAAAGTTCTGAAACTATATGGGGGAGAAGGAGGATGCAGGGAAGTAAGGAGTTTGGGGAAAGTGTAAAAAGAGGAAAAATTGAAAATTTAAGGCTCCATTCTGTTATTTTTCAGTCACCACCACTCCTGTTCCAAATAACTTAAGTAAACCTTGTGAAGATTAATTGCTAATAAATTGAAGGTTGTCTGTATGCTTAAAACTTAATTTACCAGCACTGTTTTGGTGAGTAGTTCCCAGAGGAAAATTAAGTTGTAAATTAGAATAAATTCACTGCATGTTCTATTTATATAAATATTTATAGCATGCCACAAACCTTTCCAACTAAATATCTACTAACATCATGGTATTCTCTTCCTTCCATTCATGTAGCAAATGCATATTGAACACTCACTATTTATCAGGCCTTGTTCTACGTGTTGAAAACACTGAAATTGTCAAATTTAAACAAAAGTAATAGCCCTCATAGAGCTTCAGTGTCTTGGCATTTTTGTATATGTGTGTGCACACATGAACATTTGTGTTTGTGTATGGGAATCAGTGATTTAGAGGGTGAGAGGGCAGTGCTCTAGGGCTTTGTGGAAATTCTCATGACTTTGGTTTTCTGCTGTGTGAGATGGGAAGCTATTCCAGGGTTTTTGAGTAGAGATGTGACAATCTGTCTTTTAAAAGGATCTGTCTGGCTGCTCTAGAGAAAGTAGATTATAGGAGTACAAGAGTGGCAGCTGGCAGATTTCATTAGAAATTGTTGACTGATACAGCTAAACATCATCATTATGATCATTTCATAAGGAATACAAATGTCAGCTCTGTATGTAGTACACCTGTATACTATTGCAGAAATTTAAAATGAATAGATGATAGAAGTGGCTTGAACCAAGATGGTAGCAAGATGGAACCAAGGTGATGAGAAGTGGTAGGACAGTTTCTTGAATTGGAACCTCAACAAATTTGCCCATTGCTAAACTCAAAAAACTTGGAGGTACTTGATCCCTTCTGAGAAGTCAAGGCCCTCACAGCCTACTTTCCCAATACACTGCCTACTCCCTTCGTATATCCTACATTTCACCCAAACTCTATAATGTGACTTCCTGCTCTCTCGCAGTTGCTCCATGCTTTATCTTTTGTGCCTGCCATTTCCTCTGTCAGTTAAAATCCTTATTTCAAATTCTCTTTCATGAAGTTTTTTCTCATTTTCATTCACTACTTTTCCCAATCAAATGAGGTCTTCTTAGACTCCTTATAACCACATTTTACTCTATTTGATGTTTATATTCTGCCTTGCATTAATTATTTGTACTGTTTTCTTATATTGCTCCTCCTAATTAAAGTTTCTTTAAGCTTGTGATTCCATTTATTCAATTCTACCCCTTATAGAACCTAGCAGTATTGTATGTAGTAGATGCTCAATAAGGCGTATATATAGTTTAATTTTTTAAAATCTTATTGTAGAAGTATATAAAAGCATTGTAGAAAATAATAAAACAATTTACATTCACATTACCCAGAAATCCCACTGTTAACAGTTTAGTGCCTGTTATTCCACACATATATACATATACTTTTTACCAGAATGAAATCATATCATGCAGACTGTTTTGTAGGTTGTTTAGTTTTATCAGTTAGACTCCTATACCACTTCAAAAAATTTTAATCTAAATTAATATTCAAGGCCATATTCAAATTCTCCCCCCTTTGACCCAAAAATGTTCCTTTATAGCTGACTTGCCCAAAACAGCATCCACCTGGGACAGAGTAGCACTTATTATATATATTTAAAGGAATTATAGTAAAAATAATATTACTACTCATCACACTACAAAAAAAGAAAGGTAAGCATTTCGGTGTTTTACACTTAAGTTTTATTTTTTTCCCTAGGGATATATGAGTGTCATACACACTCTGTGTATGTATGAGTCATATTGTATCTCAGTGAAAATTTTGTAGGTAAATCTTTGGTTATTCCCATATGACTAAGTCTTAGAAGTGGAGTTATTAAATCAAAGGGAAAGCCAATGCCTTTCCAAGAGGTTGTGAAAAAGTCACTCCTACCATCAGTGGTTGAGAGCACTGCTCTTCCTGTAATCTGCTCAAATGGTCAATAATAAGCAGTTTTAAAATTGTTTACCTGAATTTTTATTTTGAATTTAGGCTTTTCAGCAGCATAGGATGTTTGCATAATTTAAATTTTTTTTGAAGGATTTAAATGTGAGACATATCCTTGTTGACAGAGGTTAACCGTTTAATGTGATGCTCTTTTTAAAAGAACTCTGATTCTGTTAGCATGCCATTTGGGCTTCCCTGATAGCTCAGTTGCTAAAGAATCTGCCTGCAATGCAGGAGACCCTGGTTCGATTCCTGGGTCAGGAAGATCCCTGGAGAAGGGATAGGCTACCCACTCCAGTATTCTTGCCTGGAGAAGCCCATGTACAGAGAAGCCTGGCAGGCTACAGACTATGGGGTGGCAAGAGTTGGACATGACTGAGCGACTCAACCGCACAGCACCCACTCCAGTATTCTTAGGCTTCCCTTGTGGCTCAGCTGGTTAAGAATCCACCTGCAAAGCAGGAGACCTAGGTTCGATCCCTGGGTTGGGAAGATCCCCTGGAGAAGGGAAAAGCTACCCACTCCAGGATAATGGCCTGGAGAATTCATGGACTTTATAGCCCATGGGATCACAAAGCATCAGATACAACTGAGCAACTTTCACTTTAGTTATAAGAAATAGAATATTGTCTTCTAGAACTATGTTGTACAGAGGAGAAGCCAATAGCCACACGTGGCACTTGAAATAAACTAGTCCAAAGTAAGATGTGTTTTATTAAGTGTTAAAATGCACACCAGATTTCAAAAACTAATGTAAAATATAGATTTTACATTATTACATGTTAAAATAATACTTGGATACTTTGGTTAAGTAAAATATATTAAATTTCACCTGTTTCTTTTTTTAATCAACTGCAGAATATTTTAAATTGTATTTGTGGCTTTATTGTATTTTTGTTGGATAATGCTGCTTTAGAGCATGACATTTTTATCTATGGAAGGGAAATACAAGGTAACTTTATTGTTTTAGAAAGTATTTAATAGGTTTCTTAAAATTACCTTCTATACTTAAGCCTATCTGTGTGTTTCCCCTAGTATACTCAGTTTGCACAGTGATTTTTGAAATTATGTTTCTTTTTACAAACTATAACTTACTGCATTTCTTATGTTCTGAAAGAAATACGTGTAGTAGGAGTTGGGGAAGGGTGTTAGGAAACTTAATTGAGGAATTGGTTACTCTTTTAAGAATTTAAGCATTTGTGGGCATGTTTTGTGCAGTAGACAGCAGATGCAAAAGCCCTTGGCACAAAAGAATGTTATTGTCTGACTTGCAGAAATTGAAAGAAGGCCTTGTTGTCGTTGTTCAGTCGCTGAATCATATCCAACTCTTAGCGACCCCATGGACTGCAGCACGCCAGGCTTCCCTGTCCTTCACTATCTCCAGGAGTTTGCTTAAATGCATGTCCATTGAGTCGGTTAGTAATGCCATCCAACCATCTCATCCTCTGTCACCCCTTTCTCCTCCTGCCCTCAATCTTTCCCAGCATCAGGATCTTTTCCAGTGAGTAGGCTCTTCACATCAGGTGGCCAAAGTATTGAAGCTTCAGCATCAGTCCTTCCAATGAATATTCAGGACTCATTTCCTTTAGGATGGACTGGTTGGATCTCCTTGTTCAAAGGACACTCAAGTCTTTCCAGCACCACTGTTCGTAAGCATAGTTTATACCATTGAAAATCTTGGGGGAAGGGAGATGGAATCTGTGACTGGAGAGATCTCAGCCTGGAATGGCTTAGACTGTATTAAAGACCTTTTAAAAATCTTTATCAGAAGCAGGGGATTGATGTGATCAGGTTAACTTTTTAAAAGGTTACCTGGGGGACTGCTGTGGAAGTCCAGTGGTTAAGACTCCAAGCTTCCATTGCAGGGGGCCTGGGTTTGATCCCTGATCAGTTCAGTCAGTTCAGTCGCTCAGTCATGTCTGACTCTTTGCAATCCCATGGACTGCGGCACACGAGGCTTCCCTTTCCTTCACCAACTCCCAGAGCTTGCTGTCCATCGAGTCGGTGATGCCATCCAACTATCTCATCCTCTGCGGTCCTCTTCTCCTCCTGCCCTCAGTCTTTCCCAGCATCAGGGTCTTTTCCAATGAGTCAGTTCTTCGTATCCCTAATCAGGATCCTGCATACCACAGCCTGGAGTGGGGGCAGGAATCAAAGAAATAAATAAGTAAAAGATTACTTGGGTTGGGCATGATTAAATACTATTGGGAGATATTAGATAGTGACAGCTTACACCAGAATGGAGTTAGGGAAATTGGAAAGAGGTACAGGTATACCATAATTGAGAGATTCATGAGATAAAAACTTCTTTAGAGATAGCAAAAGGAGGGGAGCTTTGTCAAGAAAGGTTCTGGAGTTTCTGACTTAGAGACTGGGTGGGTGGTGGGCCATCTGCTTGGGATGAAAGAGCTGTGAATGAAGACCAAGTTTGAGAAAGAAAACTATGGGTTCTATTATTAAGTTCCAGATCTTTCAGGAGCTCAAATGGAGAAGACTGAGGAGAAGTGATTTGTCTGGACTAGAGTTCAGGTTTGAGGGCTGGGCTGCAGGGGAAAATCAGGAGTTCTGGAATGTGCTAATTAAGGCTTAGGTGGATGAGATTGATTGAAGGGGAGTTGAGTAAGAATAGACCATGGATGAAACCTAGAGGAACTTCTGCTACTAATTTGCGTATGTTCAGTACATACAAGAAAATATTAGTTTGTTTTGAAGCCTGAGTCACAATGTGAAAGGAATAAGTAAGTTGGATCAAATAAATTCAGTTCAATTCAGTCGCTCAATCATGGCTGACTCTTTGCAACCCCATGGACTGCAGCACTCCAGGCCTCCCTGTCCATCAACAACTCCTGGAGTTTACTCAGACTCATGTCCATTGAGTCGGTGATGCCATCCAACCATCTCATCCTCTGTTGTCCCCTTCTCTGCCTTCAGTCTTTCAAATGAGTCAGCTCTTCACGTCAGGTGGCCGAAGTATTGGAATTTCAGCTTCAGCATCAGTCCTTCCAATGGATAATCAGGACTGATTTCCTTTAGGATGGACTGGTTGGATCTCCTTGCAGTCCAAGGGACTCTCAACACCACAGTTCAGAAGCATCACAGTCTTCTCCAACGCCACAGTTCAAAAGCATCAGTTCTTCAGCACTCAGCTTTCTTCATAGTCCAACTCTCACATCCATACATGACTACTGGAAATATCATAACTTTGACTAGATGGATCTTCATCGGCAAAGTAATGTCTCTGTTTTTCAGTATGCTGTCTAGGTTGGTCAAAACTTTTCTTCCAAGGAGCAAGCATCTTTTAATTTCATGGCTGCAGTCACCATCCGCAGTGATTTTGGAGCCCCCAGAAATGAAGTCGTCACTGTTTCCCCATCTATTTGCCATGAAATGATGGGACTGGATGCCATAATCTTTGTTTTCTGAATGTTGAGCTTTAAGCCAACTTTTTCACTCTCCTCTTGCACTTTCAGCAAGAGCCTCTTTATTTCTTCACTTTCTGCCATAAGGCTGGTGTCGTCTGCATATCTGAGGTCATTGATAACTTCTGACAGTCTTGATTCCAGCTTGTGCTTCATCCAGCCCAGCTTTTCTCATGATGTACTCTGAGTATAATTTAAATAAGCAGGGTGACAGTATACGGCCTTGATGTACTCCTTTCCTTATTTGAAACCAGTCTGGTGTTTCATGTCCAATTCTAACTCTTGCTTCTTGACATACATACAGATTTCTCAAGAGGCAGGTCAGATGGTCTGGTATTCCCATCTCTTTAAGGATTTTCCACAGTTTGTTGTGATTCACATAGTCAAAGGCTTTGGCATAGTCAATAAAACAGAAATAGATGTTTTTCTGGAACTCTCTTGCTTTTTCTATGATGCAGTGGATGTTGGCAATTTGATCTCTGGTTCCTCTGCCTTTTCTAAAACTAGTTTGAATATCTGGAAGTTTATGGTTCACGTACGGTTGAAGCCTGGCTTGGAGAATTTTGAGCATTAGTTTGCTAGCGTGTGAGATGAGTGCAATTGTGCGGTAGTTTGAGCATTCTTTGGCATTGCCTTTCTTTGGGATTGGAATGAAAACTGACGTTTTCCAGTCCCGTGGCCACTGCTGAGTTTTCCAGATGTGCTGGCATATTTTGTGCAGCACTTTCACAACATCATCTTTCAGGATTTGAAATAGCTCAACTGAAATTCCATCACCTCCACTAGCTTTGTTCATAGTGATGCTTCCTAAGGCCCACTTGACTTCATGCTCCAGGATGTCTGGCTCTAGGTGAGTGATTATCTGGGTTGTGAAGGTCTATTTTGTATAGTTCTGTGTATTCTTGTCACCTCTTCTTAATATCTTCTGTTTCTGTTAGGTCCATGCCATATCAAATAAGTTAAATATTTCTTTTTGACTTATGTTTATTTGAGTAGGTAATCTAACACATTTCTTATTTGAAAACATAACCTTTTCCCTGCAATAGAAAACAAACTGGGCTTCCCTAACAGCAAACAGGCTGAGAATATTTATAAATGTGTATTGGTGTTTTTGCTACAGTAGTAGATCTGAGGAAAATTTGTGTAATTATCTCCATAAATACTGAAAAGACATTAAAAAAAAGTTTTCTGATTTTTTTTAAACAGAAAAACCATAAGAATTATTAGAAAATTCTGTAATATGATCAAGCATATTTACATCAGACCAAAAACCAGTATCTTAATTAAGGGGAAATACTAGATACTGACTCTCACCACTAATATTAGATCTCATATTGGAGGCAGTAGCCATCACAATCAATGAGGAAAAACAAGAGAGGTAAGAATTGGAAAGGAAAAGGCAAACTATCCCAGTTTGTTTATGATATGATGGTACACAATTTGGTTTTGTAAACAGTACTCAGCAGTTAGAAAATAAGATAGGTGTGTTGTTGTTGCTAAGTTGTGTCCAAGACTCTTTGCAACCCCACGGACTGTAGCAAGCCAGGCTCCCCTGTTCTTCACAATCTCACGGAGATAAGTGAGCAGAAGAAAAAAAAAAAGGTAAAATACTTAACAGTAAACTTAATAAATGTAAAGACCCTACATTGCTATTTCAGTTTTATTAGCAATTCTGTGTTTAGGTAACAGAAGTCATCCTGAGTCCTATGTTCTTATTCTTTAAATGCTTCCTTTAAATGATACTTTTCAAAACAAAACTTCTAGGAGTAGGATGTTTAATCCTACATGAAGATCTTACATCTAAATGTGACCACAGTTTTTTAAATGGATGAAGTGAATACCATTTCTGCCTCACCCAGCCTCCCAAATGGGCATTTTGTTGTTGTCTTCTTGATCATTGCTTGTGTTTTGTAGTAGTTTTTGTTTTGCTGCAGTTTATCATCTTACATGTTATTGTTGTTCAGTTGCTAAGTTGTGTCCAATTCTTTGTGACCCCAGGGACTGTAGCATGCCAGGCTTCCCTGTCCTTCACTATTCCTGAGTTTGCTAGAACTCATGTCCATTGAGTCAATGATTTTATCTAACCATCTCATCCTCTGCCGCCCCTTTCTTCTCTTGCCCTCCATCTTTCCCAGCATCAGGGTCTTTTCCAAAGAGCCAGCTTTTGGCATCAGGTGGCCAAAGTATTGGAACTTCAGCATCAATAATTGTTTATTGTATGGATGCAGAAATGTTCATGTGGAGTATTTGCAGATAAACACTTCTGCTACAGCAGCACTCAAAATCTGAAGCATTGATTAATTTTCTTAAGGCTTTTGTTTTTAGTAGCTATTTTTAAACAACAATGAGCCTATTATTAAGAAATAATTTAACTCTCTCTTTGTTTTTGGCTGTGCTGTACAGCTTTCAGAATCTCAGTTCCTTGACTGGGGTGGAACCTGGGCAGTGGCAGTAAAAGCATGAAACCCTAACCACTAGGCAACCAGGGAGCTCCCTAACTTTTTACACTGGATATTTTTAGTAGCACCTTTGTTCCTTAAAAAAAAACCTATACAAGATTCAGCTACCAAATTCAAATTTTCTCTTAGCTGAAGCCAAAACAGAATGTTTGATTAGTCATTACTTTTTACTTGTACTTAAATCACCATGTCTTCTTACTTCTTTCCATATTTAGGACTTATTCCTTTGTATCATAATGAGCCAGCAGATGACAGTTTTCTGTCTCATTAGGTTTCAGAAATTTACTTGAAGCACAGTGCAAGTGTTATACCTGAATAAAAAATACAGATTTTAATCAGATTACCAGTGACCTTGGTTTCTGGAAGTGAAGAAAAGTTTCTGTCACTGCTGTTCACATATTCATTTCTTAGTGTTCAAATGCAAGTGAAATTGTGATTAATTCTTTAAAATGTGGGTTTTTTCCCCCAAGAATTCTATAACATTTAAATTATATACATAATTATAACTGTTTCAAGGATTAGTGTAGTCATTTAAATTTGATCATTAAAGGAAAATTTATTTTAATTTTTAAGAAAAGTGTTGAAGATTTATCCTAAACTTCTTGTTTTTGAAATCTTAAAAGAGTTAAATTTAATAGTGATTTTCTCATGTATGTATACTGACAGAACTTTAAGAAATATTTGTATAATCAAATCATTGTAAGTAAAGGAAAATTTTTTTTTTTTAAGAAAAAGTACTATTTCATTGATTTACCTCTATTATTGAGTTCAGCAGTGGAGTTTAGAGATGTTTATGGTATCCCCAAGAGTAGTAAACTCCAGTAATATTTATATTTTCTGGAAACTTAACACAGTGGTTTTTAACTTTCACTTGCCATCAGAATTACCTTTGAAACTTTTTTTTAATGCAGATATTCAGGCCATGTTCTGTTAAAAGATACTTTATTAAAAGTTAAGCTTGAGAACCATTGATTTATTGCCTACTAGAGGAAAAGAACATGGAAATATGTTTGATTGACTTTGTTAAATAAAATAAATATAAAGAATTATTTCAGACAAATGATCTGACATAATGAAAAGAGCACTGATTTATTTTATTGTTGGAGCCCTGTTTTCCCAACATAACTCTTAATGGGACCTTGAGCAGGTTTTCTTGGCCTCTCTGAGGCTGTTCCTTCTTCTAAAAATGGATGGCTGAGATTAAGTTGGATAGTGTATGAATAAGTATCTTGCCCAATTTCTGTAACATAATAACTTGATAAATATTGGTGATACTGCTTCACAGAAAAACACTGTGCCTGAATAGGCTTTTGGAAGCTTAGCAAATGAGTTCTCAGGAACTGTAAGAATAGTAATTGGTAGAAGTGGCATATAGGACGACTTAGACAGAATGTGGAGCCAGTGGAGGAACCAGAAGCTAGTTCTGTCTGGCTGGAGCAAAGAGGGAGTATCTTAGCCATGCTGGGTAAGGTAAGGAGTTTCAAGTGGACTGCAGGAATCTTGGCCGAAAATAATGAGGCCCTGAAATCCGATACTGGTTGTGGGGTGTTAAATACAGTAAGAGATGTTAAGGACTTAATTTGTGGTTGATTTAATTTGAGGGAGGAAGATGGAAAAAGATGGCAGAGGGAACAGACAGAAGTAACACTCAGATTTCTGGATTTAGAATTCAGAATATTGTATAAGAACAAGTGGTTTCTGTTTGTTCTTTGAGTAGAGATTGCCTTCAGTTTTGAAATTGGAGAATATGAGATCTATGTGGGAAATCCACGTAGAGAGATTCAGAAAGGTAGTCGGGTGTACAGAGGTTTGGCAGCCACAGACAGAGGTTTGGGCGTTGCGGACATACACTGTCAAACAAAATGGGGAGAGGTCTCTCAGGGAGAAGAATATAAGGAAGCCAAAGCCTGGGGAACAAGGACATTTATGAGACAAGCAGAAGAAGCAGATCCACTAAAGGAAGAGAAAGAAAGGATATGATAGATAGGAGAATCAAGAGAGAATGCCTCTTCAGTAAGGCTTTTTCACTTAAAAATGTGTTTTAAACACCTTCCCCTGTGAGCAATATATCTTTATCTTTAAAAAAAAAAAAAGGCTGCAGTTTCTATTTACCCTTTAAGTTTTCAGTTGCTTCTTTAAAAACAAACAATGCAGGAATTAACATTTTGTGGAAATATCTTTGCATACTTATATGACTGCATCTGTGGAATACATTCTTGCAGATAAAATTGCTTAATCAAAAGAATATACATTATAAAATTTCTGATATATTACTGATTTGCCTGGAATGTGTGAACCAACATATACTCCCACTGGTGGTATCTTTAATTTTATCTTTAAAGTGGCTTGCTTCCTAGACTGAGGGTAGTATGAACTTGAAAAATGAATAATATTTTTTATTTATTACTTTTATGTAAAATTCTGTAAAGAGAAAGGGAACACTTTATCAGATTACTTGGTTCATTCAAATAATATAATTTAAGAATGCATTTTGTCCTTGTAAGTACCAGCTCAAGGAATTCTTTATTTTAAAAGAAGCTTTTTTTTCTCTTCTTATATGTTGGAGGCAATAATTGGATTTAGAGGAAGTGGGTCAGAAGCAAGGAGGATGACAATACTATTGTGAGGTGAATTAAACTTGAACAGAATAAATGGATACAGTTGGAGACATAATGACTTAACCAACACAGATTCTATGCTAAGATTGTGTACAGAGATATTTTGATTTCTTTTTTTTTTCGCTTCTTATATAAACTTTCAGCCATGGCCCCAAGACTGTAAAATGAGTTATTCTTAGAAAGCTGATCATAGGAGAGAGTCAGTGCTTTCTGGGTTATGACTTGTTTCTGGTTTGTAAATCAATTATAGGGATTCATGACCAGATTTTAAGAAAAAAATGAAATAAAACTAAAAATACCAAAAATACACAGAGAATAACAGTAAATACTGTTTGGTGAAATCTGTATACATTTCTTCTGTAAATTACAGAGGGAAAATTTTTGAAAAATTTGGCTTTATCCAATAGGCTAATTCTCAAGTCATTTCTAATCAAAAGTATAATAGTACATTGCAAATAATAAATGTTGTCTGGGTTTGTTTGCTTTTCCTTTTTACCCTTTAGTCTTTCTACCTCTCAGGAGAAAGTAAAACTTTAAACTATAACGACATTAAAAGGTCGGCTAGCTAGAAATTTGTTTGTCATGGGAATTCCTTCTGTAGTTTCCATGAAAGTTATCAGTGCAGGTAGATCCACCTGTGGTTATTACCTGTGTTACCTGTATACACACACAGTCATGAGCACTGTTTTGGAATGTGTTTACATTTGATTTTTTTCAGATATACAAAACTTTTGTTCTGTGATGATCTACCCCAAGAGAGCCATTATGTGTTACTGTCTTTGGATAATTTATGGCTATTTCTAAGCCTGGTTCATTGTCTGGTTTCCTTCTGTTACCTCACATGTTTCTAGGTCGTCATCTTCTCAATTGATGGGTGGTCAGGGAACAAATTAAAACTAATAGTACTTGGGAAAGTCATCATTTGTGAGGTAAATCTTCTGTTCCATAGATCATATTATAAGGCCAAAATTTTGAGTTTTAGATTATCTTGGGCATTGCTTTCTTTCTCATTAGTTCAGATAATTGAATTTTAACTGCATTTGCTAACTTCTGCTAGATGTTTTTTCCTCCAAAAGATGAGTTGCTTTCATAGCAGGCATTCATAATATAGAGAGTAACAACACTGTTAGGGAAAGGGCAGCTGCCAAGAGCTTTACAAGGTGTATGTATTTTAGTTACAGACTAAAAGGGGGGTCTTTCACTTTGAAAGCTTACGAAGTACAGTTTTGGGATTTGTTTGTTTGTTTTTCCCAGAATACCCTGGTCTTTGGAGGTTGAACTCGCTCTAGTCTTGACCAGAAACTTTACAGCGAGAAATTTCTTTCAACACGTGTCAGCTATTCTTGTCAGCTGATGGCAGAATCTGTGGAAAATTTACATGAAATACTAAAGAAAGTTGCTGGGAGCAGAGAACAGAAGCAAAGGAAATTAGCTGACTGCCCAGAGTAGTTTCAATCAGCTAATTTCCCTTCCTCCCGCTCTCTGCTCCCAGCAGCTTTCTGCCCTGAGTAGTATTGGACTTCCCAGGTGGCTCAACATTAAGAATCTGACTGCCAAATAGGAGACCCAGGTTCAGTCCCTGAGTAGGGAAGATTCCCCTGGAGAAGGAAGTGGCAACCCACTCCAGTATTCTTGCCGGGAGAATTCCCTAGACAGAGGAGCCTGGCAGGTTATAGTCCATGGGGTCACAAAGAGTCAGATATGACTCAGCAACTAAACAGCAACAGCCAGAGTAGTATCACGCTCTGGTGACACCGCTTGACACCTCCCCTTATGCCAAGAAATAAATCCCAAAACCAAACTTTGTGGGCTTTAAAACAGAAGAGAGGTCAGTGGACCACATGCCCCAGAAGGAATAGAAGTAGTGTGAGCCAGGCCCTGAGGATGCAGTGGTCAGCAACATAGGCCTGTGCCTGCACTGTCTTTTTAGTCTTTTGCACTCAAATAAAGTGACTCTTGAAAGAGCAGTTTCAATGGAGTGATAGGGTGGAAACCAGATTGTGCTGGGTTGAGTGAGTGGGAGGTTAGGAAGTAGAGATAGTGAATAGACAGGGCCCTTTCAAGCAGCTTGGTGGTGAGGAGGAGGAGGAAAGCTAAAAGGGCACAGAAGGGAGGGGTTTGTTTTGTTTCTCTCTGATTTGTTTGAGGATGGAAGATTCTGGAACATTTACTGGCTGAAAGCATCAGTATTAATGGAGAATTTCAAAAGAGCCCCCTGAGCAAGCAGCTGAGAAAGAAAACAGAAAGTCCAGGGTTTATCTGTACACAATACTGTGAATGTAAGCAAGATTTTAGTGAAGGGACATGAAATTGAAATAGTTTCTGTTTTTAGATTCTACTTTGAGTGTAACATATCAGGGATATTAGGGTGGAAAATTAGAGTGCTTAATTTATTCCACAACTATATAATAGCAGAGGGTACTCAGGGAAAAATGGCTTTCTGGGAGCTAATTCATCTGCCTTCACTGCTCCTTCTCTTCCATTGCTTTTGTTATCAGCAGTTATCCAGTGTCATTTAGTCAATTTTAAGTTGAAGTACCTTCTGGGAAATTAAAAGACACTTGCTCCTTGAAAGAAAAGTTATGACCAACCTAGACAGCATATTAAAAAGCAGAGACATTACTTTGCGAACAAACGTCCATCTAGTCAAAGCTGTGGTTTTTCCAGTAGTCATTTATGGATGTGAAAGTTGGACTATAAAGAAAGCTGAGCACCGAAGAATTGATGCTTTTGAACTGTGGTATTGGAGAAGACTCTTGAGAGTCCCTTGGACAGCAAGGAAATCCAATCAGTCCCTCCTAAAAGAAATAAGTCCTGAATATTCATTGGAAGGACTGATGCTGAAGCTGAAACTCCAGTACTTTGACCACCTGTTGTGAGGAACTAACTCATTGGAAAAGACCCTGATGCTGGGAAAGATTGAAGGTAGGAGGAGAAGGGGATGACAGAGGATGAGATGGTTGGATGGCATCACCGACTCGGTGGACATGAGTTTGAGTGATGGGCAGGGAAGCCTGGTGTGCTGCAGTCTATGGGGTCGCAAAGAGTAGGACATGACTGAGCAACTGAACTGAACTGAAACTTCTGGGAAAAATGGCTAGTAAACTCTTAAATATGGTCTGTTGATACAACGAGTTAAAGAGAAAACAGTTTCTAATGTTTTTATTTATCTTATTTTAATTTTTTCTGTAAAACCATACAAATAAGTACAGTACTTTATGGTTTTCCTTAGAAAGTTAAAGTATACAAGCAAAGAAAAGCTCTTCCTTAGGAATTTTTGAAAACTAGCTTCCGTAATAATTCTTATTGCTGTTTAGCTACCTTCGCTGAAGAGTAAACGTGTTTTGCTGCTCTTGGTGTCATTTACCTTACATATAGGATATTTGTAGTTTTGTGACTCGTCCTTACATCAAAACCAGGAAGACAAATAATTCAGTTGTCGATTTTGGCAGTCTTGTCTTTTGAAGAATCCGTCTGCCAGTGCTGGAGACACGGGACACTTGGGTTTGATCCCTGGGTCAGGAAGATCCCCTAGAGTAGGAAATGGTAACCCACTCCAATATTCTTGCCTGGAAAATTCTATGGACAGAGAAGCCTGGCAGGCTAAAGTCCATGGTATCACAAAGAGTCAGACGTAACTGAGCACAAATACACAACCTAGATATAAAGATATTTTGCTGCTTATTTTCATTATTTGCCACATTTTTGCCACTATGTATATTAATATTGAAATAAGAGACTCACTTCTCGGCATTTTTATTGGTTATACTTTCTTCATCTTATCTTATAAGCATCTTTTTTTTCTTCTTCCAAATTGTTGTAGATGTTTCAGGAAACTTATCTGTAAAATGAATATAATCATTATGTCTCATACCATAGTGTGAGGATTGAATTGAGATAATTCAGGAGTGCTTCTCAATAAGTATTGATATATAGTGCCAAAATAATATTAATATTGTTATTGATACAAGCAGGAAATGAAAGTATGTGGGATATACTATTTATTTGACAGGTATTTTAAATAATATTGTGTATTATTGACACAGTTGATGCCAGCAGTGTCTTGGATTTTTGTTTTTTAAATGGCAAGTTCAGAGAAATTCTGAGGTCTCTGAAAAATACTGAGCTTTGAAATTGTGGGAGTTTTATTAAGTAGTCTTAAAGTTTGTACCTTAGGTTGAAGGGAGGATGATATCCTAAAATGAAGTAAACACCTTTCTCAGGTCTTTACTAAAAAGATTTATTTTTAGGGGCTCTCTTTGTTTTGTTAGCCACCATTGAACACCATGTTTTGCTAGCTACTGTTGAGCGAGCGCCATGACATCACTAACTCAATGAACATGAGTTTGAGCAGTCTCTTGGAGATAGTGAAAGACAGGGAAGGCTGGCTGTCTATGGGGTTGCAAAGAGGCAGACACCACTTAGCTACTGAACAATTGAATTTAATATGCTGAGAATAAACCACTCAAAAAGAGAAAAGAAAATTATTTTATAGATTTAAAATTTTAGAAGCATGAAAACTTTGTGACATCATGGCCCAGGCATCTCTAGATGTATTGAAAACAAAGAGTTAACTAAATTTAAATCTTCATATGGCTCAAAAGAAAAGCTTTTTCTTTTGTTTTTTATAACAAGATGACTTCTAAGCAGGAATGTAGGCTGGGAGGATTCATCGACAGTGCATTTTGATAGTGATAGTATCTGAAAACTACCGTGAGGATATTATGGTAAAGATTTGAATAATTTGGACTGGTGAAATAACAGGCAACATTTGTAATGCAAATAGATGTTAATTGTTTATATAATATTTTCTTTCATTTTTCTGAAGAAAATACAGGTTTTTTTTAAACAAGTAATTAATTATAAACCTCAAACATATTGTGGTAAAAAGGTAATGAGTGTGTGTATCTGTATTTCATTAAATAAGGCTTGTTAGTGTCATTTGTACTATTTAAGTCAGTAGCGTAAGTTCAGATACAGTTGTCTTTTCCCTTTTCTTACCACTAACCTTTCTGCTGTGTTCTTCACCACAACCGTCACTTCCAACTTAGGCCCTATAAAAATGTGTTTGGGGTGAAGGGTCCTTGGTAAAGCTGGATTACGTCATCTGGAAGTACTGTCTGGCCTTGAAAGTTGATGTATACATTGATTAAGCTGGGCTGGTGTCCTATAAAACAGGGATCCCCAACCCCCAGGCCTTGGACCTGTTCCCTAACCAGTGTCAGTCCTCCGCCTGTTGGGAACGGGGCTACGTAGCCTGAGGTAAGCAACAGGTGAGTGGAAGCTTCATCTGCCGCTCCCCATCTCTCTCACATTACCTCCTGCTCTATCCCCTTCCCCCACCATGGAAAAACTGTCTTCCCTGGAACCGGTCCCTGCTGCAGAAAAGTTTGGGGATGGCTATTGTATAAGATGGGGATTTCTCTTTGGTGAGTTTTTAGCTTGTCCAGAAGGAACTCTCAATGGTCGATTCTGGGATTCCCTAGAGGGAATCTCTTAGAGACCCCACCATTATCACCAAATGTGTGCTCAAGGTTCTTTGGGATAGGGGATACTTTGTATGGATGATGAAGGGCAGAGGTTTGGCTGAGGATTCTCTCTCTCTCAGAGAAGTATGCAGAATCATTCCAAGCACCTGCTTAGAAGCTTTTCCTCTTGTGGTCTTTCCTCTAACTTGGAAGTATCTATAGCCAGTATCCTTCAAGGTACTACTGGTGAGAACTTTTGGGTTACACTGTCCTGTTCTATTTCAAAGCCTCTATCTTTTAACAGACTACTACTGGTACCTTGAGTTAGTTCAGAGGTTATGGTCTCAGTCCTTTAATCTTGGGCATTGTTTCATATTTTCTGGGGATTGGTTATAGAAATTAGAAATAAAGTCACTTCCTGTATCTTTAATGTGGTTACTAATAGTTTTAATGATTTATTCTTTCAGTGACCCTCTAAGCTGTGTGATTCTGTTTTATTTTTAAATTTTTTGACTGCACCGTGTAGCATGTGGGGTCTTAGTTCCCTAATCAGGGATTGAACCCAACCCGCCCCCCACATTGGAAGCGTGGACTCTAAACCACTGGACCACCAAGGCAGTCCCTCAGTGACCTTTTAAAGTATATGCAGAGTAGTGTGAATGTTTGTACCAAGTAAGCAAACATTGGCTTAGATCTTGTTAAGGCTAGATTGTGATTTGAGCCACAGGCTTGGTATAAGTTTAAATGTGATGATAGTTGATAACTTACTGAGTGCACAGAATGTGCCAGGTACTTAAGGTCTGTTATCTAAAATCCTCACAACAGCATTGTAGAGTAGGGACTGCTAGCTGCATTTTATAGATGGGAAACTAAAGGCTCAGAGAGGGCAGACTCACATAGTTGGTGAACAGGGAAACCAGAACCTAAACCTGGGCTGTGTCTAACTCCAGATCCAAGATCTTGCCCTCATACTACACTACCTCTTGAGACATATTATATCTATATAAATATAGCCTTATATTTATATCCCAGAATAAGGCAAGGTATTTATAAGCAAAAAAAAATTTTTTCTAGAGTGGTATATTTTTAACTATGGTCATATATTCATTCACTTGTAACATAACTGCTGTTAATCTAAGTTTGTTGATTTTCTGAGAAACACTTTTTGAAATAGAGCATACACACAGCAAAGCACGCAAACCATAGTGTACAGCAGGATGAATTTTTACAAAAGTATGTGCCAGTATAAATACTACCCAGTGGAGAGATGATAACGTTATCTCTGTTAGTGTCCACCAGGCTCTTCAGTGCCGCTCTTCAGTCAGTACTCTACCCCTCCCTGTCAGTTCAGTTCAGTCACTCAGTTGTGTCCGACTCTGCGACCCCATGGACCTCAGCACACCAGGCTTCGCTGTCCATCACCAACTCCCAGAGCTTGCTATGCTCATGTCCATTGAGTCGGTAATGCCATCCAACCATCTCATCCTCGGTTGTCCCCTTCTCCTCGTGCCTTCAGTCTTTCCCAGCATCAAGTAACCACTATTCTGAATTACCATCATAGATCAGTTTTGTGTCTTTGGAATCGCATAGAAATGGAATCATGCAATGTGTATTTTGTATATAGTTATCTGGTTTCTTTTATACATTATGTCTGTAATACTCATCCATGTTGTTGCATATAGTAATAATTCATTTCATTGCCGTGTCTGCTTATATCATGGTTTATTTTAACCATTCTGTTGATGTACATTTAGGTTATTTTCAATTAAGAATAAAGTTGTCAAGAACGGTCTTGTGTGTGTCTTTTAGCACATATAAATACTTGCTTTTGTGGGATATAAACCTGGTATAGTTTTAGTAAATACTTCCGAGCAGTTCTCCAAGTAGGCATACCAGTTTACACTCCCGCCATTAAAGAATGAGACTCACAGTTGCTCCAGTCTTTGCCATCAGTGGCTATAAATTGTTCTAATTTTAGCCATCCTAGTGAGTATGTTGTTGTGTCTTGCTGTGGTTTTAATGTGCGTTTCCCTGATGACTTTTCATATGCTTATTCACTTTTTGGACATCCTCCTTTGTGAAATACTCTTTTGTCTAAATATTTTGGCCATTTTTCTTTTAGATCATCTCATATCAATTTGTAGGAATTTTTTGCGTATTCTGAGTGTGAGTTCTTTGACAGTTAACAAGTATCTTCTTCCAGGCAGTGGCTTGCCTTTTCATTCTCTTAACGTTCTCCTGACAGAAGTTTTTAATCTTGAGTCCAATTTATCAATTTTTTCTTTTATGATTGCTGCTTTCTATTACTTGTTTAAAGCACTTTGCCTTCCCTGAAGTCATGAAAATAATCTCTTAAATTACCTCCTAGAAGACTGATTATTTTATCTTTCACATTTAGGCCTACACTCTGTATGGTACTAACTTTTGAGTAAGATATTAGGTAGAATCAAAGATTTTTTTCCCCCAGTTGATGATCTAGCACCATTTGTTGAAAGCCTATTCTTTCCCGCCACCACTCTGCATTGGCATCTTTGTTATCACGTGGCCATATAGCTTTAAACAAAGGCTTGGTATCTGGTAGGTTAAGTCCTCCAACTTTGTGCTTCTTGAGAAACTATTTTTAAATCAGTCGATAGTCTTAAATGATATCAGCCCCATCCCTCTTTTCATTCCTTTGCCTTCCCAAGCCCGTCTTGCCCCTTGAGCCCAGAGCTTTCAGCCTGGAGACTCAAAATCTTTTTTTTTCCAAGACCATTTCAGACTTGCAGCTAGAGCTCGTTAAGCAAATGCGGCTCTTCCTCTTGAGAGAGATGAATTCTGAATCACCTTCACTCACTGTATCCCCTGTCTTCCTGGCTGCCACTCTGACACAGGGTTGCTCTGACTACCTTTAGGACTGCCATGACTACTCAGTCATGAGGGCCTTGTGTAAATTGTGACTTCAGTCTTTCCTAGATATCCCCATTACTTGTTTACTCTCCTCTAACAGGCCTTGGAATAAGCAGACAGGAAAAAGGCAAGTTGAGCATGCCCCTCCTTCCCTGCAAAACACACATGCACACACACACAAGTGCTTGTTCAGGTTGTAAAGAAATTGGACAATAGATAGGACTCCTTGTGTGTGAAGTAAGTAGTTCACTAAGGATGAAGAAACATTTATTGAGGTGGTTGTGTGCCAGGCACAGTGTCAATGTCAGCTCATCTATGCTGCTTCTGTTCGGTAGAAAGAGCTACTTAAAAACCCATATTTTCCTGTGGTTAAAAAATAGTAGATTTGTTTAAGTCAGACTTGATATTTAAATTCATTACACAATTAAATTCATTACACTTCAGCTAAAATGAACAAATATACTACAGTTAACAAATTTTACTGAATTGGCCTGGGCACAGAAGAATTTTCTGGAAAATTTCAGGCCTCCTCCACACTGGCTGGTTGGCATTCTTGGTTGAAACCCGGGAGCAGTGGCACTCTCAGCTTTCTGAAGGGTGAGTTGGACCAGAGCCAAGGCCTGCTGAAGCGAATGTGCAGCCCGTGTTCTCATCATCAATAGGCGACACAGTTTTGAGGAATGTGGAACCGTTCATAGTCAGGGGCTCTCATAAAGCCTGTGGCACCTAAGGAAGAGGGAGAGAATGCCTTGCTAAAGTGGGACAAGAAGAAAAACTACTTTCTGTTGTTGGTTACAAAGTTCCTGATTCAGATCTTTGTATTTGCCTTAACATCCCATTTTGAAGTAAGCCTTGAAACAATAATATGTTTCATTTTTCAAACAATAGAAAAGGCAGTAGATTAACCATGAACAGATTCTACTTAAACATCACAGATGGTCCTTTACAAATAAAATTTTATAAGAATGTAAAATGATACAGCACTCTCAAAAATAGTTTGGCTGTTTTTTCCAAGCTAAACATGCACTAACATAAGATCCAGTGATCCCATGCTTGCTCATTTATCCCAGAGAAATAAGAACCTATGTTCACACAAAAACCTATATGTAAATGTCTTTAGCATCTTTATTATAAATACTATTTAAATATACTTTTAGTGTATGTATTATTACTGAGTTGGTGATGGACAGGGAAGCCTGCTGTGCTGCAGTCCATGGGGTCGCAAAGAGTCTGACACGACTGAGTGACTGAACTGAACCCACTCCAATATGCACCTACTCAGGCAGTCCTTACCACAACCCCAAAGGACTCTCAAGAGTCTTCAACACCACAGTTCAAGAGCATCAATTCTTCGGTGCTCAGCTTTCTTTATAGTCCAACTCTCACATCCATACATGACTGCTGGAAAAACCATAGCTTTGACTAGATGGACCTTTATCGGCAAGGTAATGTCTCTGCTTTTTAATATGCTATCTAGGTAGGTCATAACTTTTCTTCCAAGGAGAAAGCGTCTTTTAATTTCTTGGCTGCCGTCACCATCTGCAGTGATTTTGGAGCCCAAGAAAATAAAGTCTGTCACTGTTTCCATTGTTTCCCCATCTATTTGCCATGAAGTGGTGGGACCAGATGCCATGATCTTAGTTTTCTGAATGTTGAGTTTTAAGCCAGCTTTTTCATTCTCCTCTTTCACTTTCATCAAGAGGCTCTGTAGTTCTTCTTCACTTTCTGCTATAAGGGTGGTGTCATCTGCATATCTGAGGTTATTGATATTTCTCCCGGCAGTCTTGACTCCAGCTTGTGCTTCATCCAGCCTGGACTTTAAGTGCATTATACTGAATGAAAAAAATCAACCTCAAAAGGTTACATGCTGTATGATTCTATTTACATAACACTTTTCATAAAATTAATGGAGATGTAGAATATATTAGCGGTTGCCCAGGAACAGTGTATTAAAAAACAGAGACATCACTTTGCCATCAAAGGCCCATATATCAAAGCTATGGTTTTTCCAGTAGTCATGTATGAATGGGAGAGTTGGATCGTAAAGAAGGCTGAGTGACAAAAAATTGATGTTTTTGAACTGTGGTGCTGGAGAAGACTCTTGAGACTCCCTTGGACTGCAAGGAGATCAAACCAGTCAATCCTAAAGGAAATCAGCCCAGAATATTCATTGGAAGGACTGATGCTGAAGCTCCAGCACTTCGGCTACCTGATGCAAAGAACCAACTCATTGGCTGACAAAAATTGAGGACAGGAGGAAAAGGGAGATGAGATGGTTGGGTGGCATCACTGACTCAATGGACATGAGTTTGAATAAACTCCAGGAGATAGTGAGGGACAGGGAAGCTTGGCGTGCTACAGTCCATTGGGTCGCAAAGATATGGACAAAACTGAGCAACTGAACAACCTCAACAGGGACAGTAATGAGTTGGAAGAGTGGGGGCAGGTCTCTATCTTGATAGTGGTGGTTACATAGATCTGTACATAGGATAAAATTGAACTATACACAAACAACAAAAGAATGCAAGTTTTTTTTTTTAAATGGTGAAAATAGAATAAAGGTCTGTAGTTCAGTTGATAGTAATACAAGTGTATCCAGTTTTGCTATTATACTGGAACTATCTGAGATGTCACCATTAGAAGGAGCTGGGTGAAGGGTGCACAGGACTTTACCATTTTTGCAACTTCGTTCATCTGTTATTTCAAAGCAAAACGTTTTTAAAAATAAGGTATGTTATGCATTCACATTCATGGAAGCATTATTCACAGTATCCAAAATGTGGAACTAACCCATCTGTCCATCAACAGATGATAGTATCACATACAATAGGATCATATTCAGCCGTAAAAAGAATGCAATTATGATACATGCTGCAATATGTATAAACCTTGAGGACATCATGCAAAGTGGAGTAAACCAGTCACAGAAGAACAAATACTACATCATTCTACTTACAGGAGGCACCTAGAGTAGTCAAAATTCCTAGAGACAGAAAGTGGAATGGTGGCTGCAGGAGCTTAGGGGGTGGGGATGGGGAATGGGGAGTTGTCATTTAGTAAATACAAAGACACTTTGGTGTTTTGGAGAATAAAAAAGTTCCAGAGATTGATGCTGGTGATAGTTGTACAACAGTGTCAATACACTTAAAGCCACTGAACCATATACTTGAAAGTGGTTTGGTAGATTTTATGCATATCTGCTGTAATTTTTAATAAAGCTTTATTATTGTGTAAGTAACACATTTTATTATAAAATAGGCATATTTAAATGCAAGCATAAATCTCCTGGAATGCTTTTAACTTTTTTCATTTTTCATCTTGCAGTAATCAGAAACTTATAAAAAGTTGCAGATTTAGTACAAATAAGATTTTTTCCCCCAGAACAGTTTGAGATTGTTGCCCCATCTCTTCCAAATATTTCAGTCTGTATACTGAGGACTTCTCTTACATAACCACAGTACTACCATCAAAATCAAGAAAGCATCAGTGCATTGCTGCTGATCCTTGGGCTCTATTCAAGTCTCATAGTCATCCAATAATGACCTTTATAAAAAGGGGAGCCAGTTGAGAAGTGTAGTATTTACTTGCCACATCTCTTTAGTCAACTTCAATCTGAAACAGTTTTCCAATTTTTCTGTTACTTTCATGGCATTGATACTTTTGAAGATTATTATAGACCAGTGGTTTTGTAGATTATTTCTCAGTTTGAATTTGTCTGAAGTTTCCTCGTGAATTGAGTCAGACTGTGTATTCTTGGCAGGGATTCCAGAAAGGAGTCTATGTGTCCTATTGCCTCTTACAGTGGTGCATGATTTCTGTATTCCCGCTTCTAATGATACTAACTTTGATCACTTGATTGTCAGTCTTCACCAAGGGAAAGTTACCCTTGTTCCCTTTGTAATTAAGTATGTTGTGGGGAGGTATTTTGAAGCTATGCCATATCTTGTTCCTAATCTAACTTCCAGTTTATTCATTTACATGTTTATATCCATGAGGGCTGATGGTTTATTATTTTATTCAGTGAATTATAATCCATCATCATCATCATCTTTATTTTGATCCTGAAGTTGTCCCTGATTTAAACAGTAGTAACCCCTTCAAGCTGGTTTTTGTGTCCTTTTGACATGTCTGCATCATTATGAATGCTTTTAAATTTCAAAAAGGAATTATGATATTAAAAAGATTCAGAAGGATCCTATTGTAATGATATGGCATAATTTGTTTAAGTAATCCCTCTGGAGCATTTTGTTTAATGAAAAAAAAAATAGAGTTTCATATAGTATAGCCAGATTGCCTTCTGTATGTGTGTGCAAGTGTCCCTTTCTCCACACTTTCATTAACAATTGGAGAGTATTTTTAAACACTAGGAACTTCATAATTATAGGGAAACTCTTAGAGGCCAAATGACCTTATACACCCAGCATTAGAAGGGGTTATCAGGAAGCTCAACAAGGGAAGAAAATAGAATTTATGTGTATCTTTTACTGTGTGTATGATTTTCTCTTTAAATCAGCAGAAAAAAAAGTGTCTTGGAGCTAAAGCAGTTATTTCCTTCTTTATAATGCTGATTTCGTAAGGTAAACAATTTAAAGTAGATATATTACAATGGGATCTTTTTTCTTCTGACTTGCTTGACCAGTCATTAACCTAAAGATCTTTTTGTATTCTAAAGCCATTTTCTGCTAACCAGCTATATGACTCAGTAAAGTTGCTCATCAATGAGCCTCGTTTTCCTCCTGTCTGAATTAAATTATGTGGTTTAGAAGGCACCTTCTCTCTAAACTCACTTCCCTGGTGGCTCAGAGGGTAAAGTGTCTGCCTGCAATGCGGGAGACCTGCGTTTGATCCCTGGGTCAGGAAGATCCCCTGGAGAAGGAAATGGCAACCCACTCCAGTATTCTTGCCTGGAGAATCCCATGGACGGAACAGCCTGGTAGGCTACAGTCTACGGGGTCGCAAAGAGACAGACACAACAGAGCGACTTCACTTTCACTTTTACTTCTCTCTAAAACTTGAAGATTTTAAGAAATTTTATCCTGAGAGTTGAAAGAATTTAATGCGGTTATCTTGCAAAACTGGTTAAATTTTGTAGTAAACATTTTCCTTTTGTTTCTGACTTGACAACTGTGAGGATCAATTTGTTGTTTATGGGCTGTTTTTATTCTAGGACTTTGATATTAATCTTCCTTTTCCTTTTACTGATAAGTCTGTCTTGTGACACTTTTGACTGTTTAGTACAGAGGAAAATAATAACTCATACATAGATTCCATTTAAGAATTGAATGTGTAAAAAAAAAAAAAGGTATAAACTAACAGACCTGGGAAGAATTATTCAAGAAATGTGACTGTGATAATTGCTAGTTAGAAAAAAATTCACTTAGACCTTTGCTTTAGACCATATGCCAAAATAAATTGTAAATGTATTAAATTTTTTAAAAACCTATAAAGTAGAAGAAAATAAAAGTGAATATTTATTAAATTTAAATGTTAAGCTTTTTTGACAGCAAAATAATGAAGAAAACTACTAATGGAAGATCCGTTTGACCCCTTAAAAATTAACTTGGGAAAACAGTTTGGCTTATAACGTTAATTACACACTTAACCATGTGACCCAGCATTCGCACTCTTGAGTGTTCATCTTAAAGATATGAGAACTCGTTTTCACATAACAATCTGTACACAAATGTTCATAGCAGCTTTACTTGTAGTTGTAAAAATACTGAAAATAACCTAGATGTCCTACATGGAATAAATGGAAAAACAAACTGGTGACATCTATATAGTGGAGTACTACTTAGCAATAAAAAGGAGTGAACTGTGGACACATACAGCAACATGGATGGATCTTGGGGGTGTTAAGCTGAGTGAAAAAGCCAGCTTCACGGGGTTACATATTACATGATTCCATTTAGATAACACTCTTGACATAACAACGTTATAATGATGGAGAATAGATTGGTGGTTGCCAACAGTGCGGGTTTATGGAAGGGCATGACTATTAAGGGATTACACAAAGGACTTTACACTGGTGAGTATTATTGAACTATTTTTGCAACAGTTCTAACCCCAGTTATAATGACAGTGAAATCTAATCTGCACGTATGATCAATTTCATAAAACTGTGCAGACATCCTAAGAAAGGAAAAGTGATGAAATCTAAACAAGGTTTGTGGCTGATTTAATAGGTTATATGGATGTCCGTTTCGGGGTTTGATCATGTACTATTGTTGTTTACTGTATTCTTACTGAGGGAAATTCAGTGAGAGCATTGTGTGAGAACTCTCTGTACTATGTTTACAACTTCTTGTGAGTCCTAAGCAATTTCAAAATGGAAAGTCACAAAAAATTAAACTATGGTATATTCAGGTAATGGAATATTATTCAATACTTTAAGAAAATAAAGTTTTCAAGCCATGAAAAGACATGGAGGAAGAACCTACAATACATATTACTAGGTGAAAGAAGCCAATCTTACAGTATATATAAGCTACATACTCTGTAATGATAATTATATAACATTCTGGAAAAAGCAGAACGATGGAGACAGTAAGAAAATCAGTGGTTGCCAGGGTAGGGGAGAGGGACGGATGAATAGAGTAGGTGGAACACAGGATTTGGGGGACAGTAAAACTATTCTGTGTGATACTGTAATGGTGGATGCATGTCTTTATGTATTTGTCCAAACTCAGAATGTATAACACCAAGAATGAACCCTAATATGAACTATGGACTTTGGGTAATAATGATGTGTCAGTGTAGGTTCATCAGTTGTAACAAATATACCATTCTGGTAGAAGATGTTCATAATAGAGGAGACTATGCAAATTAATGGGGGTAGGATCTGTATGGGAAGTTTCAATATCTTCTACTAATTCTGCTGTGAACCTAAAGCTTCTCTGAAAAAATAAAGTCTTTAAAAACAGAAAAAATTAATGAGTCAGAAATAAACATTGAAAAGCAAGCTGAGGAAAATATTTACAGCCATTATTAAGAGACAGAATTTTCATTTTATTTATAAAGAACTCCTATAAATCTACAAGGCAAGCCCTGAGTCCCCAGTGAACTAGAAGGAGAGTCTAAGAGAAAAAAGCAAGTGCCCCAAGAAAGACTCTTACAGATGTACTTTTGTAAGTGTTTATTTAAAAGTTTCTGGAATCCTCAGATTCAGTAATGTGCTAACAGTGCCCTTGGAAACATACACTGTAAAAGGTGTATTTTTTTTTTTTTTTGCTGTTATATTATAGCTGTGTAATCTTACCTAAGATAAAAATAGTTGTTGTTTTTTTTTTAGGTTTTTTAAAACATTTAATTTTTAATTGAAGGATAATTGCTTTACAGAAAAATAGTTTAAAAAATAAAAAGCAGAGCACTGTAAATTTACACTGTTTTGAAGTTTCTTTGAGAGAATTCTGAATGACTTTGTTGTATGTAATCTGTTCCCTAAAAAGAAATCTTTTTTTTTTTCAGGTGTAAATTAAGTATCCGAAAGCAGTTGAACAATGGAGCCAGACATCATTCGAATGTACTCTTCATCCCCGCCACCACTAGACAATGGAGCTGAGGATGATGATGACGATGAATTTGGGGAATTTGGTGGGTTTTCTGAAGTTAGCCCTTCTGGTGTAGGGTTTGTTGATTTTGATACACCAGATTACACTCGTCCCAAGGAAGAGTTTGTATCTTCAAACCATTTTATGCCAATTCATGATTTCTCAGAAAATGTAGACAGCCTTACAAGCTTTAAGTCCATTAAAAATAGTAACGATAAGGACATCACTGCTGAACTTTCTTCTCCTGTGAAAGGACAGTCTGATGTTTTACTTTCTACCACCAGCAAAGAAATAATTTCATCTAAAACTTTAGATACTTCCGTTGATTGCATAGAAAGTCCACGAGATTTAAATAAAGAAGTGGAGCAGAGACAGAATGTTGGAACACCTGAAGGTTTCTCTCTAGGAGATTTTAGAACTGATCTGAATGTTGTTCATCAGAACAAGCAGTTAGAGAGCTGCAATGGTGAAAAGCTTCCTTGTCTGGAGATTCTAACAAATGGGTTTACAGTGTTGGAAACTGTAAATCCTCAGGGAACAGATGATCTGGACGCTGTAGCTGATTCAAAAGGTCGAAAGCCTCTTAACACTCATAGTACTGAGTATAATTTAGACTATGCACCTAGTCCTGCTGAGGAATTTGCAGATTTTGCCACATTTTCCAAAAAAGAAAGGAAAAAACTAGAAGAAATAGGATGTGCAGTTTTAAATGATGAAGCACTAACCATTCAGGAAAACAATAAAATTAATAGAGTCAATGAACTGAATTCTATAAAAGAAGTGTCTTTGGATAGAAGCTTTGATGATAAAGGAGACACTGCTAGAAAGGATCAGGTTTGTGTTTCAGAAATAAGCATAGC
The DNA here is from genome assembly GCA_007570785.1 of Antilocapra americana. Taxonomy (NCBI): domain Eukaryota; kingdom Metazoa; phylum Chordata; class Mammalia; order Artiodactyla; family Antilocapridae; genus Antilocapra; species Antilocapra americana. The sequence continues at coordinate 12,172,804 of ML662449.1, read as the reverse complement.
GAGTGACAGGGGTTTCAGCAGGGAAAAGGAAGACCTTCCCACATTGCAACAAGATGAATTTTTCAATTCAAGTGTTCAGTCAGAGGCTTGGAGTTCAGCAGACCCAGCTGAAAATTCAGAAGCCAGTAGGAGAGAACAATGTAAAGCTGGGGAAAATCTCGATTTATTCACTTCTAAATGTGCTGACCTATGCATGGTTCCTACTAAAACTTTGGATGCAGACGATGAAGTTGGTTCTTCCAAAGAAGAAATTAGAGGGTTTACTGACTCCCAGAGCCTCAGCTTTGATCCAACAGAAGAAAATGTTTTGGATGATTCTGTGAGTGTAAAAAATGGTGATAGTAGTAATGACTTTGTGACGTGCAACGATACCATTGAGGATGATTTTGGTGACTTTGGCACAGCCAGTGGTGCAACCCCGCCTTTTGTTACTGCTGGTACACAAGATTCAATGAGTGATGTCACTTTTGAAGAGTCCTCAGAGCACTTTCCACATTTGAGTGAACCAGGTGATGACTTTGGAGAATTCGGGGAATCAAATACTGTCTCTTGCCAAGATGAAATTATATTTACTGAGTCAGACCTAAAACAGACTTCTGATAGTTTATCAGAGGGATGCAGTTTGGCAAGAAAACCTACTGGGACAGGCACTGAACCTGTTTCAAAACTGGAAATCAGGCAAGAAGGTGAGTTTGGAGACTTTGATTCTGTGCCAAATATTCAAGATGACTGCAGTGCTTTTCAAGACTCTGATGATTTTGCGGACTTCAGTTCAGCTGGTCCTAGCCAGGTTGTAGATTGGAATGCTTTTGAGGATGGACAGAAAGATAGCTGTTCCTGGGCTGCTTTTGGAGACCAGCAAGCCACTGAATCTAATCATCGAAAGAAAGCCTGGCAGTCACATAGGACAGATGAAAAGATTGATACTCCGGGAACCCCCAAAGTGCACAGTGTCTCCTTAGCAGCTTCCAAAGGAGCAGTTGCTGTTGGTCATTTAAAGGAAACAACCACTTCAATTCAGGTATTTACTGGTTTTTCTCTATTTTGTATAACAATGCTGTGGAGGTCGCTAATTCAGCTTTTCAAAAAGCATTGTTTAATTGGGTACCTGTTAAAGGAGTCTGTTTATGATACTTAATGTTTGCCAGGTTTGTAGATTAGTTACATGTTTCACAATCACTTGGTTAACTTTAAAGAGACATTCCTATAATAATGCTTGGTAAGATTTTTATCTGTTTCTTGAATATTTGTAGAAATTCATCAGCTTAATTTTTGGTAGATATAAATACCACTTATGTAAAAATTCATTAATTAGCTAATGAACTATTCCAGCAAATCCTTCAGTTTCTACCTGAAGAGTGATTTTTACAAGGTTAACAAGATTTAAGCTTCAGAAAATAATCTCTTAATTTTGGCTAGGAAAGACTTTTGATTGCAAACAAAAGCAAGCAGAATTCGAAACCTCAGTCTGTGCTGAAGGCCCTAGGGACTTGAAGGTTAGGAAAAGGATTTGAAAACAACAGATTTGGGCCTCAGAGTTTAATAGCTAATAAAAGACCTGGGGTGAGGCTATGAGATAGATGAAGGGTTAGACCTAGAACAAGAGGGCTTCCCTGGTGGCTCAGATGATAAAGAATTTACCTGCAATGCAGGAAACCTGTGCTGGATCCCTGGGTTGGGAAGATTCCCCTGGACAAGGGAATGGCAACCCACTCCAGTATTCATGGAAAATCCCATGGACAGAGGTGCCTAGTGGGCTATAGTCCATGGGGTTGCAAAGAGTAGGACACAACTGAGGGTTAGACCTAGGACAAAAAAAGCCATACCTTGACTTAATGTGATGATTTATTTGCTTCTAATTTCTTGCAAATGTATATTTATGTTTACTTTTCTTAGGAATTAGCCTTGTCATGGAGAATATTTTTACCCCTTAGCCCTTGTCCTTTATCTTTTTCTGGTCCAGACTTTCAGATAAGATTCATTAAGGTTTATTTTGACCTAAAGTAGCCGCTAGAGGTGCAGTATGATATTCAGATTGTTCTGCAGTCCTGAGTTGTACCCTGTGCTACGTTTAACCTTTCCTCAACCCTAGGAGTGTAGAAGAGAGCATTTCCTCGAAAATCACTGCTTTTTATTGATATGTGTGTTATTACCAAGTATTAACTTGGTCCACAGGCCTATTTTAAAGATACTGAGAATCAAAATCTACAAACTCTGATTCTTCAGTTATCTTTTTGCTAAGCAAACCATTTTCAATTGAAAATATTTCCAAAGTCTGGTTAATTGAAATGGTTATATGTCATTGCTTTGATTTCTCTAATACATTAAGATTTTATAGAAATTATGGTACCACCCATTGGAATGCACAACAAATCACTTTTCATTTGACATTGAGTGTCTGAATAGCTTAATTTGCTAATTCAGTTATTACATGGTTTGGCTAATGTGCATTATTCCTGTTGAGTAATTCATTATTGAATTCATTATTGAGGCAGAAGCTTACAATTTTAAACAAAGAGTGAATTAATTATATAATGCAAAGCAAAGACTGTTGGTTTTTGACCTAACCCTTTCCCTGTTTACTTTGATCTTACTAGAGTATAGGGTGACACTGGTATTGGATGGTCTTTAATTTATAGCCTTAGAACTTTAAACATCATCACTATATAATGAATTTTTAAAGTATAACCACTTTAAAAAGGATATTTTTGTAACCTATGGGCTGATTAAAGTTATTTATGTGTTATTTGATAACTGGAGATACTAGGAGGAAATAAAGTACATGGGCTTTATGGAATCTTACAGATCTGAGTTCGAATCTTGACTCAGTGTCGTGTAAGCATTATGATTTTGGGCAAACTACTTCTGAACTCAGTTGTCTGTAAAAAGGAAATAATATCTATTGCAGCAGACTTTTGTGAAGATAAAAGGACAGTAAATCTTTCAATGAGTGAAAAAATACACTGAAAAATAAGAATCTTGTAGTATAATTCTGTTTTGTAAAAATAAAACACAAATGGTATCGATATAGCAGGATGCATTGACTTCCTGAGATTTGTCTGGCTCCATCCTCAGGCTTTTCTTTTTGCTGAATGGTTATGCAAAGTGAGCAGAACTTGGAGATGGATGTTGGAAAGGAGGAACTGCTGGAAGTGGGGCTAGAAGAGGAATTTGGAAAGGAATTGAGTTTGGGAGATGGAAGGTGACTTTCATCCTTATCCTGCTGTTGTGAAGGAGGCTTGTGACCTGTAGTTTCTTCCTTTTTCAGAATCTGCTGGAAATGCACATTAATCTAGTTCTCTTAGAGAGGAATAAATTTACTAATATTTATCTTAAAATCTTTATCCTAGCTGCTGCCGTGTAATGGGGGACAGCATGTTGGGAGACAGCACAGAAATCCTCACATATTAATGTAAACATTAGTTTGGGTTTTTTTTATTGTAAGTTGTAAAATTTTGATTGTAGATTGAATCTTACTGAGATACAGCAATTCTGTCCTGAACAGAGTGCCATCAAATTGTACTTTGACAGAATGTTGTGAGAGTCTTTCAGAATTCAGAGCTCAGTTAATGCAATTAAGCAAACACAGGGTACAGTTCATTGTTTGTGAAGTCAGACAAATGGTTATAGTTGTTATTTCAAATTTCTTTAACTATTCACTTTTCTTTGACTTTTCTTTTCTTTCACTTTTCACATTGTCCAGGTCCCTGTTTTTAGTACTTTCCTTTTTTCAGTCTACCAAAGGGATATCTTAACATTTTAATAAAATTTATCTTCCCTAGATTGAGACAGTCAATTATTGCAACCTTATTGCAATAATTTGTTACTTAGGGAAGAGTCTAGAAAAGACTCTTTCAAATTTCTAAAATGTTCCTAGTCAACCTAATTCTCAGATGTGATTCCAGAAAGCCTCAGAAGGGTCAGGCCTTGATGTAAAAACCATAATGACCATTTATTGAGAAATATTCTTCCCCCTCAGTGAATATTTTTTTTCTGAGAACCCGGAGTTCAGTTTCTTTCACTTTTCTGTTAACATTCTGATAAATTGTAGAGAAAAGCAAATTAGTGATGTCTCTATTGTTGAATTGAAAAAAGGTCAAAACTATTTTTCACTTTTGGGGCTAAGATTTGAACAAAATAAAATGACAATAATAAAAATCTCCTTACTTTGAAAGCAGTGTTTTTTCAAAAGACCATTATGTATATTGTTTTTAACAGTTTTATTTTTTTTAACCTGTTAATGTTCTAGAAAGGAACCTTGATTGAAATAGTCAAGATGCTTTTTCCTAGATACATGGTAAAGGCAGTAATGTCATGAACACTGCATTAAACCCTGAGCTTTTGTAAAACTTTTAAAATGGTGCTCTGGGTGTTATTTGAGAATTTAGGTAATTGGGATAAGTAATCTCTTTATATTAATTGGCTATAGAAAAGGAAGCAATGAATCATTTTCTTTTATTAGCCATCTAATTGATAACACTACTGGGAAAATGTTATTAGAAGATTTATCTTGAGAGCTTTAAAACTTGCGTGTCACAAAAAGGAAAAAGAAGAGAATCACTAACACTTTGGCTTATGTTATTTTGAGATTCAGTTATTGGTTTGCTCAGCAGAGTCAGCATTCTTATACTGAATGTAATGACATATTCACCTTTGTTTATTTGATTACCTGCCTGAGATTGGTGCAGGTTTTCCTTTCTGTCGGTGAACACTTGAACTTATGACTGAAAACATAAGTAAACAACAAAATAAAATAAGTAAGTAGTCAAAAGGTACAACCTTCCAGTTAGAGAATAAATCAGTCCTAGAGATATAATGTACAGCATGGTGATCAGTTAGTAATATTGCGTTTTGTATTTGAAAGTTGCTAGGAGAGTAGTTCTTAAAAGTTCTCATCACAAGAAAAGAAAAATATGTGACTATGGTGATCATTTTGTAATATATACATATATTGAACTATTCATATGAAATATATAATATTGAGATTCTAGGCCTTATAGCTCTTTGCTTGCTTGAAGTATTTGGACAGCAATTAATTTTGTTTTATTTCCTTCAGAAAATTTGAAATTCTGGTCTTTAATTCCAAAATAGAAATACTTTATTAGATTTATCCAGAAACTGCAAAAGCAGCAAACCATCTTCTTAGAGCATAAGGAACTGGTTGCTCTTCTTATATAGCTTGAAGTTAGGGATTGAGAAGTATGCAATTGTAGATTGTACTTGATATCTTACTTAATATTTAATGATGGTAAGGCATAAAATATCCTCTTAAATGGAAGATTAAATTGCCCACTGGATTTTATGTTTCTTCTAAACTTCCACTTAAGAACAAGACCTAATGCTATCAGTATTAAAACTGTTGACATGATCGACCACTGTTTGTAAGGAAGAAAGGAAAACTAACTAGAAATATGTTGAAGGAATTTTAGAAATTACCTTAAAAAATCAAGGTACTTTAAAGGAGGTATGCCTTTGTCTGGCCTAAGAGCCAGTTTCTAGGATCTTTGGTGCTGGCATTATACACTCCTTTGGAACTTTTAAGTGAGAGTTTCAATACACAGTCTCTTTATACCCCAGTGTACTCATTTATATAAAACAGGTGTGTTAGTCAAAGGTTCTCCAGAGAAATAGAACCAGGAAATTGGATGGATAGATGCATGCATGCATGGAGAGACACACTGACCAATTTTTTATAAAGAATTGGCTCATGCAGTTATGGAGGTGATCATGGACATCCTAAGATCTATAGTCCGCAAACTGTCTTCAGTTGATTGAAGGCCATCCATATTAAGGAAAACAACCTGCTTTACTTAGTCTATCAATTCAAATGTTAATCTCATCCAGCAACACCCTTACAGATATATCTAGAATAATGTTTGACCAAATGTCTGGGCACTTCTTGGCCCTGTCAAGTTGATGCATAAAATTAGCCATCACAAGAGGGAATACCATATGTCCATATATAACTTTCAGGATTTTTGGAAGACCTGTAACCTGTTTGTAACTGAGCCATATCAACTGAGAAGCTCTGCATTAGATAGTATGACTTACTTGCATCAGTGAATAAAATGAAATGATTGCTTGTATACCCGAGGGCTTTCTTCCTCCAAACCCAGACATGGAGATAGGACAGAACTGGGAGTGAATATAATTCAGGCTTAGTGCTTTGCCCTTGTTGATGAATTAAAACATTTGGTAATCATTTTGCTTTCCCAGAAATCCTGTATGGGTTGAAGAAAATAAAATACAAGAGACATTTAAGGTAATAAAGACCCTAATCAGTTCAGTTCAGTTGCTCAGTCGTGTCCAACTCTTTGCAACCCCATGAACTGCAGCATGCCAGGCCTCCCTGTCCATCACCAACTCTCCGAGTCCACCCAAACCCATGTCCATAGAGTCACTGATGCCATCCAGCCATCTCATCTTCTGACATCCCCTTCTCCTCCTGCCCTCAATCTTTCCCAGCATCAGGGTCTTTTCAGATGAGTTAGCACTTTGCATGAGGTGGCCAAAGTAATGGAGTTTCAGCTTCAACATTCCTTCCAATGAACACCCAGGACTGATCTCCTTTAGGATGGACTGGTTGGATCTCCTTGCAGTCCAAGGGACTCTCAAGAGTCTTCTCCAATATCACGGTTCAAAAGCGTCAGTTCTTCTGCACTCAGCTTTCTTTATAGTCCAACTCTCATATCCATACATGACTACTGGAAAAACCACAGCCCTGACTATATGGACCTTTGTTGGCAAACTAATATCTCTGCTTTTTAATATGCTGTCTAGGTTGGTCATAACTTTCCTTCCAAGGAGTAAGCATCTTTTAATTCATGGCTCTTTTCTTTTTTTCTTTCTTTCTTTCTTTTTTTCATGGCTCTTTTCTAACAGGAAGACAAATATATGAGAAATGAGAAAACTGGGAAAGATAGAAAAATCCTATAAAGGCCAGTGAACCTTTGGAAAGTAGTATAGTCATGACCACATGTGATTTTTGTGAGCCCCTTCCCCATAAATTCTGTTTTATAACTTGGTATAAAAATGAGTATGCTAATATTAACTATTAAAATGTTCTCATGAACCCTTAAAATTATTGTGGACCCCAGGCCCTGTGCCTACTGCAGAAGTTGGTCCTGGTTATAATACAGTTCAGTTCAGTCACTCAGTCATGTCTGACTCTTTCTGACCCCACGGACTGCAGCACGCCAGACCTCCCTGTCCATCACCAATTCCCGGAGCTTCCTCAAACTCATGTTCATCGAATCAGTGATGCCATCCAACCATCTCATCTTCTGTTGTCCCCTTCTCCTCCTGCCTTCAATTTTTCCCAGCATCAAGGTCTTTTCCAATGAGTCAGTTCTTTGCATCAGAAGTTTCAGCTTCAGCATCAGTCCTTCCAGTGAATATTCAGGACTCATTTCTTTTGGGATTGACTGGTTTGATCTCCTTGCAGTCCAAGGGACTCTCAAGAGTCTTCTCCAACACTACATTTCAAAAGCATCAATTCTTCGGCACTCAGCTTTCTTTATAGTCCCACCTCTCACATACATGACTACTGGAAATACCATATCTTTGACTATATGGATTTGTCAGCAAAGTAATGTCTCTGCTTTTTAATATGCTGTCTAGGTCAGTCATAGCTTTTCTTCCAAGGAGTGTTTTAACTTCATGACTGCAGTCACCATCTGCAGTGATTTTGGAGCCCAAGAAAATAAAGTCTGTCACTGTTTCCATTGTTTCCCAATCTATTTGCCATGATGTGAAATACATTATTGATACCTAAAAATCAAGGGTCTGGAGTCACCCTCCTAGATGCAGATCCAGGTTCAGCACTGACTTGCATTAGCTACTTCCCTGAACCTGAGATGCAGAGAACAGTAATAGGACTTACTTCAAAACTCTCATAAAGATAAAATGAAACTGTGCATGTGAAGGTGCTTAGCACAGTGTCTTGCACATAACAAGTGTTCAATAAATGTTAGTTGTTAGTGGATAATCTTAGAAATGCACCTTCTTTAAAGGTGCAAGAAACAGTGTTGGCCAGCTGTTTTGGTGAATAGCAAAAGGTAATAGGCAAATGAGAATTTGTATAGGCTACCCCTAGTTGGCCTATATACTCATCTGTCAGACTTTCTTGAGAGTGAAACAGCTGCTTCTGGCTAGTTTCCTTTCTCAGAATAGTTTTGACAAGTAGGAATTCTTCTGAGCACAAGTGCACTTCTCTGTAAGTAACAGACCTTCTCCCTTAGCTTCCTAGCACTGGACACAACAGAGAAAATAAAAAGAGAGCCTGTTACTTCCTAAAAGAGCATTTGACTTTCTGTCTTGCATTTGTCAGAGCCCAACTTTCCTTAAAGTTTTGATGGCCATATGTGCTGCTGTTTGCAGGCTTTGATACATATTTGAACTGACAAACATGGCTCAGTCACCAGTTTCCTAATTCTAAATTCAAGAGAGAACTGATGGTTATTTTTCCTCTTTGAAGTTGAAGGCATTTGAAGTTCAAGTAACTGGAGTGGGTAGTTTTTTATTTAGTTGCTATTTAGTTACTGTTATAACCTCAGCTAAATATTTAGTATGCTAAATGTGTATGTACTTTTTTTTGTTACCATCACATTGATTAGGAGGGCAACACTGACTCTTGAGTAAAAATTTACAGTTTACTTTGTTAGAAACTAAATTGTATTGTTAGATGAATAATTTGCTCATGTATAGTAGACTAAAAGTTTAAAAACTATTTCACTTTATTGACTTTAAGACTGTTGCACGTATTAAATTACCTTGGCTGGCAGTGTTGAGGGGAAAATTGCATATATATAAAAATATTTAAAATTATTTAATAATCTTTAAGATAAAAACCTGAAACCTTTAGCAGTACCAGTCTTGCTCAAAGTAGCAGTGAGTTTTTTAAAATTTAGTGTCTGATTACAGTGTTTTAGAAAATCTATTTTTGTGTGTGTGTGTGTGTGTGTTTTTAAGAAGTTTATCTGCCTGATCACAGGAGAAACTATTCTTGTGGTAGGTTAGTTCCTCTTCTTCTGGCGTTAATATTATATTCTTATACCTTTTCTACTTACTGAGTTAATTGGGCTATGTTCCATCACATCTTTGAACTTTATTGTGCTTCTTGGGAAGTAAAGCACTTAGCACACCTAATGTGTGGTTTACACTCTTTGTATTTCATAATATGATCAAGATTTAAGTCACAAATGCCAACTATCAACCAAAATGTTCACCAATTTTCAAAATTTAAAATCCCCAAGAAGTAGCAGCAACAGGTTCTGTTTATATAAGCAGCTCTTAATGACAGATATTTTTACTTAGGTACTTATCTCCTAACTTGAGGAAGAACTTGGGGAGGATGCAAAATATTTGATTATTTAATTTCTTGTTACAATATGGTAGAAATTGATATGAATTGAGACAAGTATTTTAATCGTGATATAGAATGTTAAATAGTGGTAGAGAAATAGCCTTAGTGAGATTTGAACCTAGTTTTGACATTTACTTTATTCCTTGGCATGCCATTTTGTCTGTATGTGTCATCTGTATAACAACAGTAGTCATAAAAGCCATCGCTTCTTGAGCACACACTGAGTGTCAGACATTCACTCCTTTAATTTATTATTCACCCTGTGAGGTAGGCCTTGATAGCTTCCATTTATAAACTCTGAGTCTCAGCCCCTTGGGTGCACAGTCCTCTACTGAAGTATTATAATTACATCAGCCATTTACTTACTGGAATTAACTGGAAGTAAATGAAATTTGGCATTGTTTATTACCATGAACAAGATGTAGCCCTTTTAGCATCAAATTGGTCTTGTGGATACTTAAAACAATATACTTTAAAAAATAATGACATTATTTATATGTGGAATCTAGAATATCATACAAAAGAACCTGTCTATAAAACAGAAACAGACTCATAGAGAACAGACTTCTGGTTGCCAAGAGGGAGGGAGGGAGAGGGATGGACTGTAAGTTTGGGGTTGGTAGATGCAAACTATTTACATTTAAAATGGCTAAACAACAAGATCCTAATGTATGGTACAGGGAACTATACTCAACATCCTGTGATAAACCATAATGGAAAAGAATATTTTTAAAAAATGCATATATGTGTATACCTGAGTCACTTTGTTGTAAGTCAGATTGGCACAACATTGTAAATCAACTATACTTTAAGGTACAGTTTTTTAAATTAAAAAAAGTAAAATGTTAGGAAATTTAATTTTAATCAAAATCTTTGTTAATTCTATTAGCTGTTTTCTTGTTGAACTGTTAAAGAGTTCCTCCTTATGGTGGGTGGTACTGTTCAGTTAGTGGATTCTGGTTATTTGAATCTTCATTTAAAATTTTTGGCTCTACCTCAGGGATCAGCAAACTATGACCTAGGAAACAAATCTGTCCTGCTGCCTGTTTTAGTAAATAAAGTTTCATTGCAACACACCCACGCTTACTTGCTTACGGATGGCCTGCAATACAAAATATATTCACTATCTGACTCTGCAGAGAAAAAAATCTGCCAACTTCTGCTCTACCTCATTCAACAAAAAGACTTGAAGCAGTTGACTGTCATATCTAATCCTAAAGTCATATGGAAGTTTCCTTTAAAATTTCCATGTAATTTTATTCTTTATGAAAAAAGGTTGGGGAAGAATTTTAAAGCAAAGTTTAAAAGTGGTTAGGTTTAAATAACATTCAGTACATTCCACTGATGTGAGGATTTGCTCACTAGTATACCTAAGACCCTGGTGACTCAGATGGTAAAGAGTCTGCCTGCAATGCAGGAGACCCGGCTTTGATCACTGGGTCAGCAAGGTCCCCTGGAGAAGGGAATGGCTGCCCACTCCAGTATTTTTACCTGGAGATTTCCATGGACAGTCCATGGGATCATAAAGAGTCAGACACAACTGGTGACTAACACTTTCGTACGTAAGACCTGGTAGTTATATTTAATGGTTGATCAAAATGATTAAATATGCTTTGAAATTCTTTCTTTCACCCCTAAAGAGATATATATATATTTCTATCCCATTAAAAGGATAACAAAGAGGATACAAGAAGATTCTGTTTTAACTTACAGAGAAATAAAATTTGGTCATGTGTGAGTTTTTGTTTACCTTCCCTGCCCAGGAGGAGCCAGTGCTTATTATGTTTCCAATTAGATGGTTATCTGATCCCTTTAAAAGTAATGTCTGTCCATTCCCTCTGTTGAAGCGAGTAAGTGTGGGTCCCCTTGACGCACTCAAGTTTCACAAGCCTTGGGATCTTGAGTCTATTCTTTACTGTAGGTTTCATAATTGATACTGAGAACCTTTTCCCATATCACACATGTGAATATAATGAAGATGTTAGACCAACTTTTGTAGAGATAGCAAAAGAGTACCCTGAGACTAATTACGCAGCATTAAGTTTTTTGCTCTGATAACAGTTTTCAAAAGAGATTTTGCTTTGGAAAATAGGTGTATGAAAGTTTTCCCTTTTGTTTTTCATCTTCCTGTTTGCTGACTACAGTAAACAACAGAAGTCAAGCATTAATTTGTTTTTGTTACTTGGCAGAGAGTACCAGCATTTTGTGGCATTTTTCTTGTACAGTGGGTGGCATTTCAGTGGTACATTTAATCTTACAGTAAGCTTTCACCTAACATTTTGTATTCCTGATTGGTGTTTTAAGTAGTAAGGTGAGCTAAGTTGAAAATATTTTACATGTATCTGAAATAAAGTTAGGAATGTGGGAATAAATGTTCTTATAGGTTGCAAATGTAGACGAAACCTACTAGTACCCCTAAAATCTAAGTTGGTCCAAATCCACCAAGTTTCAATCAATAAAAATACTCCAAAATGCCAATGTTCTCAGAGAAAATAGCGAGTATACAAGCTTTGCTTGGAGGAAAGGTAGTGTACTATTCAAAACCCCAAATATACTCACCATAGAAGAGTAGAGAAATGGAATACCTAAAAGATAACACAGATCATCAAAATGACAAATGAGCTGTTAAATTTCTTAGTCATAACAAATATTCTTTCCTCCTTTGTTTGTTCTATTAGCAGCAGAGATATTTCTGAAAGGTTTTCACAACAAGGTCATACTATAAAGCACTGGGGACTATATTCAGGACTCTGGCAAACCATAATAGAAAAGAGTATGGAAAAGAATGTATATGTGTGCTGCTGCTGCACCGCTTCAGTTGTGTCTGACTCTGTGCGACCACATAGACGGCTCCCCACCAGGCTCCCCCATCGCTGGGATTCTCCAGGCAAGAACACTGGCGTGGGTTGCCATTTCCTTCTCCAATGCATGAGAGTGAAAAGTGAAAGTGAAGTCACTCAGTCGTGTCCGACTCTTCGCAACCCTATGGACTGCACCCTACCAGGCCCCTCCGACCATGGAATTTTCCATGCAAGAGTACTGGAGTAGGGTGCCATTGCCTTCTCCAATATGTGTGTGTATACATATATAATACATATATATAACTGAGTCACTTTGCTGTACCGAAGAAATTAACATAACACATAAATCAGCTAGCACAGGCTGGAATCAAGATTGCCGGGAGAAATATCAATAACCTCAGATATGCAGATGACACCACCCTTATGGCAGAAAGTGAAGAAGAACTAAAAAGCCTCTTGATGAAAGTGAAAGAGGAGAGTGAAAAAGTTGGCTTAAAGCGCAACATTCAGAAAATTAAGATCATGGCATCTGGTTCCATCACTTCATGGCAAATAGATGGGGAAACAGTGGCTGACCTTATTTTGGGGGGCTCTAAAATCACTGCAGATGGTGATTGCAGCCATGAAATTATAAGACACTCCTTGGAAGGAAAGTTACGATCAACCTAGACAGCATATTAAAAAGCAGAGACATTACTTTGCCAACAAAGGTCCATCTAGTCAAGGCTATGCTTTTTCCAGTTGTAATGTATGTGAGAGTTGGATGTGATAGTTGGACTATAAAGAAAGCTGAGCGCTGAAGAATTGATGCTTTTGAACTGTGATATTAGAGAAGACTCTTGAGAATCCCTTGGAGTGCAAGGAGATCCAACCAGTCCATCCTAAAGGAGATCAGTCCTGGGTGTTCATTGGAAGGACTGATGTTGAAACTGAAACTCCAATACTTTGGCCACCTCATGCGAAGTGCTAACTCATTTGAAAAGACCCTTATTCTGGGAAAGACTGAGGGCAGGAGGAGAAGGGAACAACAGAGGATGAGATGGCTGGATGGCATCACCTACTCAATGGACATGGGTTTGGGTAGGCTCCAGGAGTTGGTGATGGACAGGGAGGCCTGGCGTGCTGCTGCTCATGGGATCGCAAAGAGTCAGACACGACTGAGCGACTGAACTGAAATGATAAATTAACTATACTTAAGTAAAAAATTTTTTAATTTTAAACATCAAAAATATTTTCAAAATTCAAGTGTCCATGTTTAGGTGGTGTTCAACTATTATGTAATAGCATAACACTTCTTGCCAGCATCCCATCTTATTGTTCTAAATAGAGAATATGTGAGTGGTAGTAAGACACACTCCAGTGTAGTGGAAAGAATATGAATATTGTCTGGGTTCTTTGGTTTTGTTTTTGCTTTGGGAAGATAATTCAAACTTTGATTGCTTTCTCACTGTATAATGGGGTAATAATTTCTTCTTTGTAGAATTTTGTAGTCAAGTAAGGTAATGTTTATAAAGTGACAGGCATAATGCTTGATGTATACCTACATTTATTTGTCACTGTTGTATCACCTCAACTATTTTAAAGTGTTCTATGAGTAGTTTTCTTCCCTGGTGGCTCAGACAGTAAAGTGTTTGCCTGCAATGCAGGTAGACCCGGGTTCAATCCCTGGGACGGGAAGATCCCCTGGAGAAGGAAATGGAAACCCACTCCAGTACTCTTGCCTGGAAAATCCCAAGGATGGAGGAGCCTGGCAGGCTTCAGTCCATGGGGTCGCAAAGAGTCTAACACGACTGAGTGACTTCACTTTCTTAATGAGTAGTTACGCTTCTTTCTTAATGCTTCCTGTATTGGTCTGTGGGTGTGTGTGTGGCTATATTAATGATCAACCTGTGACACTACTACGATTATGAAAGTGAAAATAAACTTTTGGGGGGTGTTTTGCTGCAGACAGCTTTACTAAAGCGCCTGGAGCGAATTTTCGAAGCATGTTTTCCTTCCATATTTGTCCCTGATACTGAAGAAGAAGTTACTTCCCTGAAGCACTTGCTGGAAACAAGCACCTTGCCAATAAAAACAAGAGAGGCCTTAGCTGAAAGTGGGTAAGTAGTACATTTGTTAGGTCTACTTGTTTATTTGTTAGTTTGACTGTTCTAATTTATAAGATTATCTAAGGTTATCTTAAACTGTTAAGGTTCTAAAATATTAACTTGTTTAAGTTTAAAAAATTGTATTGTGCCTAAAGATGTATTTAAAAACTCTCTCTACCTCTCCACTTTTGAGCTTTTTTAAAAAAAAATTTGTAAAGCACTATTTTATTAAGTCAAATTTTTATGTATTTGACCCACTAAATATGTCTCTACCCTCCAGTAGCCTGTTAATACACTTTTACTTGTGATAAGACCTATCAAACTGGCCAATCCCCTTTTTACCTGGAGTCCTCCATCTTCCAGTTCCTTCCAATCTGGAATAGATCAGTCTAGACCTCCTATTACATGTTGTCTTGGGACTTCCCTTCAGTTAAATCCCATTTTGGTGAAGCACATCCTCTAATAGCCTCCTTGAGGGGGAGGTGGGGGGGTGGGAAAGAAAAGGTTCCCAGGAAGTAAAATTTTACTTTATTCTACCTCCACTTGATATTTATAATTTAGAGTCTTTCATTGCTGCTGTTTTGATGTTTTACAGTGAAGTATCTTGGTGTGGGTCTTTTTTCATTCATCTGACTGAGTACTAGGCACAACCTTTCAATCAGGAAGCTTCTATTCTTCAGCATTGAGCAGTTGTCTTACAATGCCAGCTACCTTCCCTCCAATGCCTCTGTTTTCTTTCCAGAACTGCTATTAATTTTTAGATATTAGAGGGTCTAGATTGACTTTCTAATTTTAATTTTAAAGTTATTCCTAGATGCTTCTCTTAAATTTCATTACTCACCACCTCTGGAGGCAGTATGTCTTAATTTCATTTAAGATGAATATTATTTTTGCTTCTTGACTTTTGTTTTGGGGTGATTTCTGAGAATAAAAGGAGATAAAAAGATTGATGTTTTGCCATCTTTAAACCATTTATATATGTTTTTTAAAAATATGCTAGCTGTACAGCCAGTTCATACTCTTAGACCCAAGAGATTCATTCTAAGGAAATAACAGAATTCTACAGTAACACACTGTAAAATACCGGAAGATATTCTTGCCTTACTAGCAATAGGAGCCAACAGTAAAAACAACTTAATTAAAACTGTAGGATTGTGGCTAAATAAAGGATGATGCATCTGTCTAGTAGCACATAATAAACCATTGAAAAAGGTACATATGTAGATAAGGAAATGCTTCAAGTCTGAAAAAAAGAATACAGAATTTTATGTATGCTATAATTGCAACTGTGTGCATGTGTAGGTCAAGACTCAAGGAGAAAACATAAAATAGCTCTAGTAAGATGATGAAGTGCTCAGTGATTTCTATCCTCCTTTTAAATGCTTTTGTTTTAAAATTAAATAAGAATAACATACAGGCTAAATTTTTGCTTGATTGTTTCAGATGAGTTTATCTTAGTTACTTTCCTAATGACTAAATTTTGGCTGTTGATTTCATTCAGGTAATAGGCATATATACACTCATGTTAGACACAAGATTAATTGGAATGTATAATATTTTATAATCACTTTAGAATTCATGGTGAAAGCTACTGAGTAACCCGTTGTTGGTGGCTTCATTGTGTTGTGACCTTTGCAGGGAACTGCTGGATGTGTGGACTGAGCTACAGGATGTCCATGATGCACATGGCTTGAGATATCAGTGGGGTGGCTCCCATAGCAACAAGAAACTTTTATGCTCCTTGGGAATAGACACCCGAAACATTGTAAGTTTATTAGTACCTTAGAAAATCCTTTAATCAACTTATGGATGTTTTTAAATTCTTTCACACCTCTGTACAAATTATGATAAACTAGTTTCTCAGGAAAACAGATATTCGTTTGTTTAAATGTTCATTTATTTTAAATATGCCAACTTCTAAATGTAAATCTATCTAGATTTTTCTCTGAAATTTCTTACCTTTAGAAAAAGATGTTTTAGTGTTTTTCCTTAACTATGAGATGAAGGAGTTGGGCTGCTGCTGCTGCTGCTAAGTGGCTTCAGTCATATCCAACTCTGTGCGACCCCATAGACGGCAGCCACCAGGCTCCCCCGTCCCTGGGATTCTCCAGGCAAGAACACTGGAGTGGGTTGCCGTTTCCTTCTCCAATGCATGAAAGTGAAAAGTGAAAGTGAAGTCGCTCCGATGAGTCCGACTCTTAGCAACCCCATGGACTGCAGCCTACCAGGCTCCTCCATCTGTGGGATTTTCCAGGCAAGAGTACTGGAATGGGTTGCCATTGCCTTCTCCAGGAATTGGGCTAGGAGATCAAAACTATAACCCTATAAGGGCAATTTAACAATTTCTTAAATTTTTCACTCACAGTATATATAATAAAGCATTATAAGAGTATTTTGGAAACTGTTTCATTGTATGACAAATCATTCTCTAAATACATATTCTTTCTCTTTAACATACATATGTAGCTCTTCACGGGCAATAAGAAGCAACCTGTTATAGTGCCCATGTATGCAGCAGGATTGGTAAGTACAATGATGCTTTTGCATGTATTTATTATTGTTGCATTTATTCTGTAAAATCATCTTACATAGCATGACATGGAAAATGTATTTTAAGGTATGGTATGGGATCATTTAGAGAATAAATACAATAATATTCTTTTTTTATCTCATAAATCCCTTCAAGTCTTGATCTGAGGACATTTTTCTGTATTTTATTTATTATAGACACTTTTAGTACTATTAGTGTTTATAACTTTTGTAAAATTCACCTTTGGAAGTCTCTCTTAATTTGCTTTTAAAAAGAAGAAACTGAAGTATCTGAAGCCTTAAATATCATTTGTTTAAATGCATTTCTGATTATGTTTAAATAATGCAATGTTGAAGCCATGGATATATACAAAAGGTTGGAGATAGCAAATTATAACAAATGAAAATGAGCCAGGACCCATAATTGGTCCTTAGTTTTTCCATTAATGTTTTAAACATGTTAAATTTTGTTTTTTCAGATATGCCAGGTAGTCCAGGAAAACTGAGGAATTTTCATTCTGTACCTTATCAAGACTCAGTCACATTTTAAAGTTTGATGTGTTTGTGGTTTTTGGCATGCCTTTGAGTTATTGGTGCATAAAAATGTCTTGTCTATTAAACTAAAAATACTTTAAAATGTTTTCACCAATAACTTGAAAATAAGGGAAAAAATACTATGTTTAAGAAAGAGGAAAAAACCTAAGGAACACTTGGTATGGAATTTAAATTTAAAAACCCTTTATGTGCATGTGAAAATGAATTTGCTGTGGAACTTGACCTTGTTTTAATCTGCAAACTTCTCTATGAGTAAGCTCTAATTATTGTTACTGAATTGAAATTTTGCTTTGTTTTGTTTTTGTTGGTTTGTTTTGTGAGATTGGACAAAAGCTTCTTTGAGCTTTTTTTAAAAATCAATTTCTGCTCCTTTGTGAATGGTTATCTTGTATTTTCAAAACACCTTGATCATCCCTACTTTCTTTTATGTTGTAGGTAAATATAGTCTCTAATATTTTTTTAACTTTCTGGTTATTTGGGTCTCTTTTCTCAAGAAGTAGCTTTCTGGAGGTTTTTGGTGGTGTTAGTGTCACATTCTGAATAGGAAGTAGGAATTTAATTTGTGGGCACTTTATTCTGCGTGTTGGGGACAGTAACCTATTTAGTGCTTCTGTGTTAGACTCAGCACATTAGCCAATTTTTTTAAGTTTTATGAAGAGTTAAAGACTCATATCTATGCTTTTTCCCCCTCTCTTAATTACAACCTTTTATTAGCAATGTAGTTTTACCATTTTTGAAAGCTTTTAATACCAAAGTTGTTTTAGTGAATATATCATCTCCCCCTTCCTCTTTTTGATGCCTTACATTTAGAAGCATTCTTTTTCGTATCTGGTTTATATGATTTCAAATTTTAATGATACCTGAATTTTTTTCCATAGTGCTTTACACACATGAGATGTTCAATATCTTTTGATCTCATCTGGAGGAATAGTCATTTCCTCCTGAAGTAGTCATTTAAGTTACTAGTTCTGAGATTTTGATGTGCATTAAAATGCTTGGAAGACTTGTTTAAAACACAGAATGCTGGGCACCACCCCCATAGTTTCTTATTCAGTAGGTCTGGGGTAGGAGAAGTTCCCAGATAATGGGAAACCACTTTGAGAACCCCTGGTTTTAGGGAGAGTTCACATAAGAAAAGCTGGCTAAGACTAGTAATGGTTTACCAAAATGCATGGAGTCTTTCTAGAAGGGCACACGCCTTTATAATGTATATGACATTGAATTAGACCATGAATTTATTTTCATTTTTCAAGATGCTGGATTAAAGCCTTTCACATGTACTGTTGTTAAGAACTATTGATATATGTAAATTATTTCTTTTAGCTTATGCTCAGTTTTATGAAAGTAGGGGGATTCTCCTGAAAGCTTTGTTTTGAGAAATGTATAGATTTTAACTATGAGATTGTTAGACTTAGCAGCTTCCTCGTCCCACGCCCCTCCCCAATAAAATAGGAGAGTTTATATCTGGTTGATAACTATTCAAGAGCTTGTCAAGTTCTTATTCTAAAATTTTCAAAAGCTTGGGCCTTCTTTCATGCCAGTAACCTGCCAGTGCTGGTTTTTCCTTCTTCTGTGTTTCTACACCCATCTTGAATGTCTTTCTCTCTTACTGAAAGCGTATGTTAGTATCGTAACAAGGCTAGTGGAACATATAACATGTTTTCCCCTCTGAAATGACTGTGCCTCTGCTTTGCCAGTCCAAAGAACTAAGGCTCCCATCCTGTAGTGAGCAAGGATCAGAAACTAAATTCACATGGTAGCATATGGATGTCATCACACTGTATGGTGTGTTTTAGAATCCACTCGCACCTCTCCAAGTACCACCATGGTGTAATGTGTATGAAGAGTGCCCTTTCCTGCAGTTTCACATCTGAACATCAGAACAGATGTAATATACTGTTTTCCTCGCCACTTCCCCTCCCCCACCATTCCATGTATTTGTGCATTTGTGTGACAGCGATAACCAGGCACTCTCAAGCAAATCCAGTTTAAATTTACAAGGTCTTGTTTCAAAAAGTTTGGATTACAAAGGTATTATTATTCAATATTTCCCATTAGAGTGCTGTAAGATTTTCACTAAACAAAATTTAAGACTAGTTCCTTTTTGTCTTCAGTACTTTCCAAATGACCTGTTTTCTTTCTGCTTTCTGCTAGATTAGCTTTCTTAAGAAGTTTATGGGCTGATCCTTCCCCAACTAATAGCTAATTTGCCTTTTTCAGGGTATGTTAGAGCCCACCAAGGAACCACTGAAACCACTCTCTGCTGCAGAAAAAATCGCTTCCATCGGTCAGACCACCACTATGTCACCAGAAATGAACACATGTACATCTGACCAATTCCAGGTAAAAATATCTGGATATATATAGATACACTTGTGAATGTATGTACACATATGTCCACACACAGTGTAATTTCCCTTAATATATAACTTTTCATTTTTTAAATATTTTAAAATTTTAGCTTCACAATAGATGTGATTTCAGTTCTTATTAACATCCTTTGAAATACAATGAGAAAATTCTCTTTAATTTTAAAAAATAGAAAAGACAGTTTGAGAACTTTCTGGTTATGGGTAAGTCCTTTAAACCTATCTAGGCCTTAGTCTTTTTACCTGTAAAATAAGAACTTTGAAGCAAGCAAAAAATCGCTTATAGCTGGTCAATCGTATGATCGTTATTACTGACACATAAATCTGGTAAGTGCTGGATTTTCAAACAAAAAAAACATTGCATTTATACCAGCTCTTCAAGTGTGCCATTGTGTTTTTCCTGAAGCTTGCAAAAATTTTATAAAGTTATAAAATTTAGGTGTGTTATTACATCAATAACTATTGTTTTAAGAGTTTGAATAAAGCTGTTAAGTTAAAAATGATACAGCCTTTAACAAAATATTGTATGGATTAAGAAAAAAAGAAGGCTCTCTTAACCCCTCTTACCCTTTACTTCTTTGGCACACTTAAGCACAAATCATACTTCAGTCAAATATATTTAATATTAAAAATATATTTAATATTAAAGTCTTTCCTCTCATTTTTTTCCTGGGAGAACATAACCTGTTTGGTTTGCTTACTTTTTTGACATCAAGTTAG